>JAODPA010103260.1:15443-50534 GCA_025585075.1 Nepenthes mirabilis | reverse complement strand
ATTTTTTTAACAATATAAAACAAAAACTGTTAAGCCTTTAAAGATCTAATAATTGTTAAGGATGGAGCTCCGACCCTACAAGGTTAAATAAAATTTTGGCTACCCTTCTCTGTTGGGACTTGAAAGTTGATTGATTCCCAACCCATAAAAAGAATAGCTAAACGGAACGGGTGGCATATCTTGGAGGACTTCTAAATCTCTTATTTTCAGATTGAAAACATCGAATGGCTTTAGGTTGTACTGTCTTTCTTAATAAGATAGAATAAAGATTATATATTTGATTCTGGCTAGACCAAATATGACCTCCCAGTAGAGATGAAGCTGTTTAATTAATAGACCATACATCTCATCTCAAATAATAACACAAGCAACAGCCCACAGTGATGCCTTTCTGTTAAAGGCGTGATTAGGGAGAGGATTTGACGCAGTTAAGAGAGAAGACACTTAAAGGATACATAGCACACAAAATTAGCCTGCGTCCGTAGTTGTAAGGGGGTGGAGACTCGCTAGACATATCTCCTCGGTACAAAAATAAGGCAGCTCAGCCGGTGTGTCGACTATGGCATTCCTATGCGCATTCTTCGATGACAGGAAAAGGCAACTGGAATCAATTTGTCTAACTCACGGGCACTATCGACCATACCTGTGCAGTTTCATAGCGAAACATGAAAAAGAAAAAACAAAATCTCTCTCCACCATAATAAATGAATATTTACAACATGGATGAGTAAGGTTGTGCTTTTGGGGTCTAAAATTCATAATTTAAGTTTGGCAGACAAGTCTCTACAACGCAATGACAAGTTGCGACACCTGACCGCTTCATATCCCACGATGTGATGGCCTCACATATTCATCAGCTCTTAATTATGCATCAGCCTACCAAAAACAAAACATTTTGCATATAACCAATTCCAACAACTGGGGATCACTCTCCAACTGGGTTCCATCATGATATTACCAAATCACGAGAGAACAGTGTAAATCAATGTCCAACCGCAAGTCCACAGCATTCCCTTCCTAATAAATGAAAAACATATATAAATTTATGGATAGGATATAGCAGGGTGCCCGGACAAACACACAGAAATAGTATCAAAATCAGATTTAAATTCCGCTTACATCTAATTGTGAAAACACATACGCACCCACCTCCACAATAAGATGGCTACATTTCCCAGGGATATTGCAAAGCATTGTCGTTATTATCCGGGAACTGACTTTTACAAAAAGATGGCTATACTTGCACCCCACATTATAAGCCAATGCAGCTTTTTTATTTAAAAAAATACAGCAGCTACTCTTTTGAAAAGATTGACGACACATTTACCTGCAGCTGACTTTGAGGCTTGCATGGCAGTTCACATAGCTTTTACAAAATAAGTCTATCTGGACACAAGCCAGCCAGGTTTGAACAGCATATCCCTCTTAAAGTTGCGCCCTGTAACAGAAGTGGATTCCCCTTGGCGACGGAAACACTGCACGACATATCACAGATTAACTCATGCACTTCATAACAACAGTTCTACTGCCTCCTCCCCTTATTGGAAGAACAACGAAAATAAATAAGAAATAGAAAGTTACAGCTATTATACACAACTTGGCAGAGCAACTTACCAAAAAACAAAAGGCAAAAAAAGAAAAAAGAAAAAAAACAAAACAAAACAAAAAAGACCTTGGCTAAAAATAATGATGCCAAATGTAGAATTTTGAATTCTTTCCATGCAAATTTTATCCTCTGAATGTCAAAAACTAGACTTATGAACTTAAAGGTCTGATACAAAAAGTACATGAATCAAACTTCGGAAAGGATATTTTACCCACTTTCTGGTCAATCTCTCGCAGAAGTAACCTGTAAGCTCATTACAATTGTACTTGTACATAAACCAGAATTGTCAGTATGAACCTTCCCTGGGCTTTGGCTTTATTTGTATGTACCCCAAATTCTTGTAGATATCAAATGCTTGTTAACTAGTTATTTTTCTATAGCTTAGACATATTTTCCAATATAATTTCATGCACTAATATATGAGCCTTTTAGATCGTGCTGATAAGGTATAGAATAGGATAAGCAATTAAAACATATAGGAAAGAGTTTATCATAGTATTGGCAATAGAACAAGGTTGCGAAACATTTTAGCTCATACATCCTTGCAGTTGACAATGATTTGAATTTTCCAGCCGCTTTAAACAACATCTATAACCAAACAGAGTCCTTGTAAAATCTAGTATTTAATCTATTCAGCATAATTGAAAATCAAAAGACAGTGCACAGCAAGAAAGTAAGTCAATTTTATAGCAAATTGTTAAATTATTGCTAAATAAATGGAGAATATTCAATGGCCATACTTACCAGAAGATGGAAAAAGCAATCACAAGCAAATCATGATTCTACACCATATCAGATGCCAAGACAAACCTTGTAACAAACAATGGAATCATCAGGATACATAGCAAAAAGCTTGGTTCCAAGGTGGGCATGACAAGAATCACACATGCTCTCATCACTAATTTGTATGTGGCGTGCTCTCTCCTCCAATCTGGCCAACCTCACATCAATATCCACAGCTTGAGATAGGTTATGCACAATCTGAAACCAAAAGTAATGAATTTTGAAGCTGAAGATGCTTGGATATTTGTTTATGTTCTTTTGTATGTGCCACGACCCGAGATATAACACAAAACATCAACAAAAAATTCCAGAATAATGATGATGCACCAATTATTCTTTAACCCATAACTAAAAAAGTAACCATCACGCTTCCACTGCTCCCTCTGATACAGCATACAAAATATACCCTAAGAGATCTTCCAGCAAGTAACCATTACACAATCCACACAAAATTTTCACTATCAAAAGAAAAATAATTTCTGATATGAGAAATATACAAATCTCTCTATCAAAGTCTAACATAGGTCTTCAAAATATCCCTCAATCACCACCAGACTCCATCATGTCAAAATTAAAAGGAAACAATATGGAAAACAAAGATAGAAGCCAAAGAAAATACTTGCAAACAAAGTTGGAAACTAGGGAGAATTAGCGAAACTTGCAAACATAAGTTGGAAGCTTTAGAAATAATTGCCTCACTATGCAAAGAAACTTCCTCATTTTTCTTCATCAAACACATATTTATTTCACATCTACTTGTACTACAAAGCTCGCCAAAACTGAATGCAAAATACGTAGCGTAAGCACCGCAACTACACAAATACACTATAAGCACCTCAAGCACACACCTTTGGCCTTCTCATGCATGTGATGTGTCAAGTTAGGGCTAATGAGTAGCCTCAATTGTGTCCCATTTACAGGCCATGTAATAACCATATTGGTCACCAAAAATGACATGGCAAAATTAGAACAATCAGATGATCTGTGAAGAAGAGTCTACTAGTATACAGTATCATTATCACTTAAGCATAAATCCATCGATAATTATGCAAAGCGAACCGTGAATTTTTGTTCGAGACAAAATCAAATTTCTGTTCTGGTCATTTCTCCTAAGCCCGAGCATAATTGAAGCAAAATTAACACATGAGCCAATAGTGAGTGAAATTCTAATGAAATTCAAAGCATACACATTATCTACAATTCTAATTATGCCTTAAACATATGGCTACAAATATGAGCTCAAAGTCACATTTAAGCTCGTGCACAAATACAGACCTATTGAGTAAGCAACTTGGTGGCCAAAATTATGTAAATGTAGTCAGTAGCTCTAATAAATACCTACAGTCTCCATGACACATCTTAAGCTCATAAAAATGACACCCAGTTATGTAGTTATTCAATCAGGTTGATGTCCCGGTAGCTTTTAAAATTCATGGTTGTTGCTAAATTAAGTGAGAGTATTTACAGTGTTTTATCTTTCCAGAATTTTGTGGTAGGCTACTTTTGTGAAGCCATTGATTCTTTCAAGACCCCAAGTAGAGATTATGATTCATCATCCTGTTAACTTGGTTGTCATAGGGTCTAGTAAAGTTTGGATCTTACCCAAATCACAAATAAGATGGGTGTACTGAAACAGTGTTAAAGACTCAGATGGGAAGGCTGAGGTCCCAAGAGGCCAGGGTCCAAACTAAGCCAAAGCCCCAAGAGGCTGAGGCTTATAGTGGATTTAGGCACCTGAAGAAGCTGACGTATCGAAGTAAGCCAAGGAACATGAAGAAGTCAAACTCCCAGTAGAGTTGAGAACCCAGATGGGGCACCTAGAATGCCAAAGTACAAGAGGAACAAGGCTCTGGACGGGACACCCAGGGTGCTAAAGAAGGCCAGAGAAGCCTCGACGTGGATTAAGGGCTTGCAGAAGGCCGAGACACTGAGTTGCTAACATCAACAATGCAAAAGGTGCATCAGAACCGCCCTACAAAAGGCATATGAAGGCAGGCACCAAAAAGGGTCATGGTTTCCATCAATGGAGCAAGCGTGGAATCGGCTTAGCTTCCCACAGCCAATGATGGCATACAAAAAATTGAAGCACTATAAAGGCAATCTGGTCCACTCTAGTCTTGCCATGATGAAAAGTAGCTGACTAGGACAGAAGAATATTGTGCTGCCCACTTAACTTCACTCCAACAGGAAACCCCCTCTAGGGTTAGGAACGCCTCTATAAGAAGGAAACTTTGGAGAAGAAGGGAGAGGGAGGAAAAATCTAGAGAAGTACTTAGGAAATATAAGAGAAACCCACTCTCAACCACAGATTCAAGGTATTCCTGCAGAGTCTCCATGTGGTAGCTGGAAAAGGAGTAACCTATGAGAACATTAAGTCCCTCTAGGGAAGGTACCATTGGCACTATCAGTGATCTTACTTAGTTCTTCCATAAGACACAGAGTCTGTCTTCCTGATATACCCTTAGATTCACTTCAAAGAGGGACCTCAGAGTTCGGACATACTCCAACCTCCACCAAGTCTCAACAGATCCAATATTTTGCCTCTTTCTCAGGCTAGCTAGTTTGAAACACAATTCAATCTTTCCAAATTGGCTAATGGAATCTACTAAATTCAGCGTCAAAGGAATCCTCCAGGAAGAACATGCCTAAGTCCTCTCACCTCTTGCTTCTGTTGTGGTGTGCAGAGTATAGCTTAGAATTTAGACTGCACTTAAAAATGGGTCACTAAAGATCCGAGTCAAATCTTTATCTAATTACGCATCAAGTTATATCATAGATGAAAATATCAATATCAGTTTGTGGTTATATTAATATCAGATATATCTAACAATACACATTGAAATTAAATATATCCAATGAAAAAAAATTCAAGAATTATAGGCTAACAGATAAATATCAGCTAATATATCATTGATACAGCAATGTATAGTGATTTTGTTGCAATACAAGAAAATATTAGTATCAGAGAATTGATACCAATCAGCCGATATTTTTATCCAAGGTTGTATCTTTAATTAATCTTCATCTATTAATTACACAGTAACCTTTTTAGAATATAAAACAAGTATAAATACTTAAAACAAAACTAAACCAATATGTATGAAGATTAATTAAAGATACAACAAAAATGGCCTTTTGCCCTTACATCACCCTCTCACCAAAAAAATATATATATAAAGTAGAAAAAAGAAAAAAATTATTAACAAAAATAGGTGTGAAGAAACTCATGCACATAAAAACATACCTGTCCTTGACGGTGATGATGAAGTCGAGCTCTTAGCATTCTTAGTATCGTATCTGAAGCAAGTTGGAGAGGCATATCAGGAGACAATCTCTGCATCAAGAAAAACTACATAGATTAGCAAGATACTTTTTGAATAAAAAAAAAAAATTATGAGAAACCGAAAACTAGTACTCCTATGCACATTAAGATATATTACCCTAAAGCACTGCAACATAGTCAAAAATGGCAAACTAGGTTAGAGAAAAAAACCTGTATAGTTAGGAGTCATCTTCTTTCTTCTTATTACTATTATTATTTGTAAATTCCTTCTGATCCCCCACCTAACACTCAGTATAAGAAAGTGGACCAAACCCTACAAACATGACCCATGCCATAAAAATTATGTTTTGGGTAACCCTAGGGTCACGAACTGGAAGCTTCCCTTGAGCAAACCCAAGGGGTTCAACCAGCTAAATTACCTGTGCTGGCTAGATGACAAGAGGGCAATCTTGTTAAAAAATGTAGGCTTTCCCTGGAGTCAGCTCAAAAAAAAACTAGTAGAAAGAATATGCCACAGGTTTTCCTTCCTCTGTTCTGCTTGTGTGTCTGTGTGTGCATAGGAAAGGATAAAAATCTAATCATATACCTCTAAGACTTGCAAAGGATCTAGTGATTCACCATGATTGTGGAGAAGACGAACAGCAGCCGTAAACATAGGCTCCTTACCATTCTGGGGATCCAAATACATGTCAAGCAACCTGTTTTGATCAAAACATAAAATTAATAATCGGAAAACAAGTTCAAAAGAAGCTACAAAAAAGCAAATGAAAGGGAAGATAACCAACTGCATGTAGGCATCAGGTCTGCCAAGCTCAGCACAATATTGCTCAGCAGCTTCACAGTCCTCCAGCTTCCTGACATAGAAATACAAATAAATGGCCAACTCTGGGAAAATATATTGAAATAACCATTGGACAGAAAAATGCATTCACCATCAGACACCATCTTCTGCTAGGTTATCTGAATCCCTAAATCAGACTCCTCCAAGTGTGACTTTAAATACTATGCCTTGGGATGATAGCCCTACCTATATAATAAATGTCATTTATATAAATCTGGACTTTGGAATAATGCTCACAGCTATTGAATGCCAGAGCTGATGCAATCATGCAGAGTGCATACCAAAATGATGTCACTGAAGATAAAAACAAGAGATACTTCCAGGATCCACCTTTAGCCTTATCCCTCAAACACACGAGTTAATGTGCACTATACTCATCATAGTACTGAACTTTAGAGCATTTTTTCACTCTCAAATAAAAGCAATCCTCCAGAATCTAGGCCCTACATAACACATCACATGTGCACCAAGCTAGCAGGGACATAAAACAGTAACTCCAACAGCCCAACCTTTTTCCCTGTCTCCGTTGTCATGTAACTGAAGACAACAATAGATACAACAAGAAAAGAACAAAAACAAAGAAGGAATGAAATAAATGCATCATCAGATCTTGTCCATCTCCCCTTACCAAAGTGAAAATTGTCTTCTGCTGCAATCGCTATTTACTCATATCGTTCATTCACCTATGTAGGTCATTTGCTGCAACCATTGATATTAGTCCTGGTTCCATATTAACATTTTTTTACTATGTTGGGCATGATGAATACACACTGTTGATCTAAGAAGGAAAAAAGGAATAAAAAGAGAGAGAGGCGAAACTAAGCCTAATTATTTTTATGTTGTGGGAACAAAGAGGAACTAAACAAAAATTATGGGGAAAGACATCACAGACTGTGTTAGAATCTTTTCAGAATGGAAGAATGCTAAAACAAACTAATGCTACTCCAAAGACTTATTCCCAAAGTGACAGCTGCCAAGGTGAGTGAATACAGGCCCTACAGCTTGCTGTACTGTGATTTATAAAGTAATTGCCAAGATTTTGTGTGATGAACTGCAATAATTTTACTTTGGTCAGTTTAATTATGTGGCATTATTTCACTAAAATAATAGCATTTGCATGAGATATTTTATAATGGGTATCAGAAGTTTTCGCATACATATGGGTAATTTTCAGGAATTATTCAAATGGGTGATTTGATGAGAGAGAGAGAGATAAGTGTTTTGGGGAGGAAATCTGTCAGTTCATGCCACCACTGAGTAGATAAGAAAGCAGTCAGGGGAGACGGGAAAAGGATAAAAAGCAGTGGAAAAAATAAGGAAATCTGAGTAGGCTGAGAGGAAAAGAGAGACAGAAAAGGATGTGCAAAGAAATTGGTGAACAGAATTTTTAAATATGTTAATAGGCTGTTAATTTGGACAAGTGGACATTTACCTTCTTTCCCCCCTTCCTATGTTGTTTATATGTTTCCAAAGCATGCAGTTGTTATTTTCCTTGAATCATGTGTGGTCAATTCATTCTTTGAGTTTGTCCTTGGTTGTTTGATCTTAGCATCATTGCATTCCTATAATTTCACCTGCATATTGAAATGAACAGTTTATATCTCAAATATATGGTTTTATGATGGGAAAGGAATTCATGCACATAAGCCTTACATGTAATAGTTATATACTTATGATATGAAGTACTTGGGAGCCACTATGCACGTGTATGACCAAGTATCATGACATCATATGATTACATGATTCCATATATTCTCGTGTGTTACGATGCTTACTTGCCCGGCTTTATGTTTTTCCTAAATCCAAGATCAAATTTACTTAGACTTAAGCTAAAATGTTATGGTTGTAAAATCAATATGGTTCCATTTTTTGAGATGATCCTAGTAATATATGTTTCCTTCTTCGGATTCAAAGTTAAGTTATGTTTCCATCATTATTTGTTGGCCTCAAGGAATGAATGCCTTGAGAAAGAATGGATGATAAAATTAATATCAGTATCAGTCGCAGTCATATCAATATTAGACAAATTATATAATACATATCGGTATCAAATATATCAGAATCAAAAATATTTTTGCATTATAAACCAGTAGAAAAATATCAGCATATATATATTGGCCAAATCTAGGAATATATCAGCCAATATTTTAAATATAATATATCATCGATATGACAATATATCATAATTTTACTGTGATATTAGAAAATATCAATGTAAGGGGAATGGATACTAATATATATATATATCTCAGTTGATATTTCATTCCATTAGGTAAATCATAATCAAAGTGAGTAGCAAAAACATTAATATTGACTATTTTTTGGATCACGCAATTGAGAAATCAATTTTTATAAAATTTATAGACATCTATTTATGGATATTTTGGTGAATGCATTAAATTGTTTGGTGTTACTCTTAAGAGGTCATGGTCTACCAGGATTCACGCAATATCGTGAATTGACTGTTTGCGGAGGGGTCAAGGTGTGACAATTGGTAGTATTTGAGCTACAGTTTGAAGTTATAGGTGACATTTCGTGATATCAAAGCAATGATTCAAGGGCTATAGGTTTAAGGAGAAAGTATAGGTTTCTGAATGGTGGGATCACAAAATCTTTAAAATTTTAGAAATACAAGAGGATTGAGTCGAGTATTGGGCTTCTAACTGCAAGAAAATCTTGTAAGGAGGGAGAATGCGACGACCCATTTTGCTTTTTTTCAATTTGGTCAAATTTAATAGTGGGTATATTTTAGTTGAATTATAATTTTCTCAAAAAAATATTTTAGTATTTATATCTAAATTTTAGAGGTTTAAGTATGATGCATGAGAAAATGATGGAGCGAAGGAGAGAAGGAGAGAGAGAGGTAGAAAGGGTCAAGCTACTTGTAAGGCTGACAACCTTCTGTGTGCTGAGTAGCAAGGAAGCAGCCAGCGGAGGTGAAAAGTTGAAGAGAAAAGGTAGGGAAAAAAGAAGGAAGCTAGGGAGGCCTACAAGAAATGGGAAGGGAAGAGAGAGAAAGGAAAGGATCTGGTAAAGAAAATAGTGACCATTAGTTTTATATATATTAGTAGGTTCTTATTTTTATTCCATTACTGAGTTGTTTCTATGTTTCTAAATCCTACTAGTAGTTATTTGCATTGAATTGTTTTTATTCCTTCACTGAGTTGTTTCTATGTTTCTAAATCCTACTAGTAGTTATTTGCATTGAATTGTGTGACATCAATTCACTATCTGGGCTTCTCCATGGTTGTATGATGTTAGGCCCATTGTATTCTTACAATTTCACCTGCTTATTGAAAATCATGAGTGCATATATGAAATATGTGATTTTATAATGAACAAGAACATATGGACATGGGCCTTGTATATCATAGTCATAAATTCATAACATGCAGTATTTGGGAGCCGCTTTACGCATATGTATGACCATAATACATAACATGATATGACCCCATGATACCGAACATTAGCATATGTTACAAAGCTTACATGTTTCGCTCAAGGTTCGCTAAATCCATGCTCATAGTCAATTTAGACATCTTTAAAATTTTTTGCTATATTATTGATACAACCAATATATTAAGATGATCCTTGTAGTGTACGTTTATTCCTTCTAGCTGAAAGGTAATATGACCTTGTAACTATTTCATTCTTCAAATTCGAAATTGAATTTAATGCTTTATCATTATTTTTTGGCATCAAGGAATAGATCTTTACAGTTAACTAACTTCTAGGTGATTTGGAGCTCACTCTTTAGCATTTTCCGGTGTGGATTAGTACAAAGGGGTTTAGAGTTGATCATGATCAAAGTGCACGACGAAAGCATGCACAATAATTATGTTTGCAATTATGCAATCAATGAATCTTTCGGTATGCAATTTTAGATATTTAGTTATTGATAGTTCGGAGAATGGAGTGGGTTATTTGGAATTCGCCTTGCAGGCTCATATTATATCCGAGTTGGCCACTTGTTGTGAATCAAATTTGAGTTGGGATTGGGACATGACATTGACACCTAGATATTGCGAGCTATTGCTCCTCATTTGGTGAATCACACCTAGTAAGGCTGCATCAAAGGCAGATTAATCCTGGACAATATTTTGCTTGGCTATGAGCTAGCAAAGGCAATGCAAGGAGTAATACATCATCTAGAAGCATGCAAAAAATTTGACATTAATAAAGCTGGGGATTCCTTGGATTGGTCTTTTTTGGAGGCTATTTTCAAGCAGTCTAGAATGCCCGACAATTTGAGCAGGCTAATCATCGCTTGTGTTACACCAATAACATTTCCCAAGAGTGACTAAATCATGCCTGACATTGATATTTCAAAGGTGGGAGAGATTTGAGAAAAGGAAAGCTATGCCAAGTTGCTTATTTTGTCTTGACAATGGATATGTCCTAGAAAAATGAATCTCTAAAGGAGCAGCCTCAGCTTCATCAACATCCTGCGTGAAAAAAATCTTAATAACACATGCTTTACAGATGTTTGCTTATAATCAGGTACAGAGAATTCTCTTCACTACAGTTGATAAAAAAGCAACTAAACCTGTTCTGAAGGAGTAGTAATTTTGTAGCTAACTAATTAAAGAGTAAAAACTTCTTTTAGGGTGTATCACAAGAGGAAAAGCAGAGGATTCTTCAGTGGTGCGATTTGCTGAGGGAACTTGTAAAAGCCAATCTCTTCAGCTTGCAAATATTATGGAGTCATATATTTGCACTCACACAGAAGCTTTGATTGAGGGAGCCTTCTCGGGTTCTCGTTCAGAGAAATTTAGTGGCCTGGTCAGGTGTGTGCGTGCCAAAATAGTAAGAGGCATCTCCATGTAAAAGATCTTCAAGCCTGGAATCAGGCAGAAATTTGGTAGCCTGGCCAGATGCATGCATGCCTAGGACAATTGTCTGAAGAGGAGAGCTGCCATGGCTACAACTGTTTTTTATATGAAAGGAAAGGAAAAGAAGGTTTTCAAGTGCAAAAAGATGACTCCCACTCAACTGGTAGCCAGTATAAAGTACTGTTTCGCTATGAAATTTCCCGATGTTTAGTTTTGTCGGCCTTCTTTAGCCTCTTACTGAAGATTTTTAACATAATTCCCCAGCGTATGCCTTGGATTATGTGTCCTTAAAGTGAACAGATCAATAAAGCTTCAACAACTGACAATAATAATAAATGAGGAGTCATTTTGTGACCATGCCTTTGGATGGGGTATTCGAAAAATGATGGAATTCAAAACCCCAAATGCTTCTATTTCCAGCAAAGGTTGCAGACCACCCTCCCTCCTGAACAAGCAATACATAGATTAAGATTCCATGTTTGGCTAGTTAAGAAAGGCATCAAATCTCCCTCAACTTTCTCTTCCCCAGCCCCAACAGCAAACAAACTAAAGTTCCTCATTTCATCAACTAGAAAAGGGTTGAAAACTCCTTCTCTATCTTCCCTTCCCTCATTGCACAAAGGACTCCTTCATCAACCAACAATGCACTCGACAACAATCATCCACTACTATGGCATACTTGCTCTCTCATTTCACCCCTTTTAACAAAAGACTCCCACCCTAAATAAACGTGGCACTTGCCAACAATTTCCACCACCATGGCAAATCATGCAGCATGCTGGCCAAGCCACCCAGCATTTCAAAGTTCTATTCTACACTACTCTTGGCCCGAGCCTTTTTCCAGTCCAGATGAACAGAGGCCTAAGCTCTAAGTTTTCACTCTTTGGGTTGCACCCGAAACCCTCAAGGTCTTACATAGCTAGTTTCTTTTCTTCCTCTCACTCCAAATGGAACATAGCCAACTGATTAGACTCCAAAGATTTAGCTTTCTTCTTCAAAAAGAAATGGACTTAGACCATATTCACTTCTATAAAGCTTTCTAAGGCTCGCTCAACTTCTTTATCTCACCTCCTTACTCCTATCTCTAGTTTACCTGCTTTGCAGGCATTGGTCCTAACATACCAGTACTTGTTTCAAAAGCTACAGCTAGGCCAAGTGAAGAATATCATGTCTTAATTGCAAGATGACATAAGCTTCTAAAGGGCTTTTTGCCAGATCTTCTCCAAACATCTTAGCCTAGAAGCTGGAATTAGAAATTAATGAAACCTTTTACTAGAAAACAAGTGACCTTAATATACACTTTTGGCAACTGCAGCACTTCCATGACAGCTCTATTCAAGTAGCACCCTTGCAAAAGTTCAACCTAAGCCAACCTGCCTCAAATCCACACCATAGCCACCAATAATGGCTAAACCCACCAATATATTCATCACAAAACATAATTATATGCACATTGAGCAACCTGGATCACGTAGAAGCACAATGATTGGCAAAGGGAGAATGTGTGGGAACCATTGATAAAAATATTGGCTAATATGAACCTGTATTTGGGTCCCCCTATATTGATATTTCCCAATACTGCCAAAATATTGCGATATATTTCCGTATCAGCAAATATAACCGATATAATAGCTGATATTTAAAATATCGATTGATATGGCCGAAATATCAGCCAACACAATGCTATCATTTTACAATTTTTAAAATTTTTATATCTAATATATCCAATATCGAACATATTATCCGATAAGTCCTGTATTAATACGACTATGACTAATACTAAAACCGATACCGATAACGATATTTTTATCCATGTGGGAACTAAAACTGAAGCAAGCTGAAGATAATTTAAAAATTACTATGCATTGTAAAATTTGAAAGTCACTGGTGAATAATCAATGATGAATTAACTTCAGCGCAGAAGCCTCAGAGATTGGTTTCAAATGATCCAATATTATAATCAACAAGAACTCACTTTGACCTTAGAACTTGTAAAGTTAGATGAAATGTGGTTGGCATTCACATTCATGTCTCTCTCAAGACATGGCACAAGCACGAGCATACACAACAGAGTCTCAGTTGGTGGAGGCATTGTGGGAGCAGTATGAACTGGGACAACATGCAATGAGCCTTGGGGTGTTAATTAGATTAATCATGTCCATGTCATAAAGAGACTGTGCTCTTTACAAATGACACGAAGTTTCAGTTCTTTAGTTTACCAAGGGTTAGAGATTTATCAGAGATGAGCTTTAAACACTAACAAAATCAACTTCCTCTAGAAATTCCTCGCCCAAACATAACTTCAGAAATTGATAAAATTCTACCATCAATTGCATCCTGTAGTATTATCATCATGATACTTGATTGCTTGGAAACAAAATCCCATTGTCGGAAATTCTTCATAAAGCAATCACTATTCATTCCAAACCCAAGTCACGTCTAGTGTTAAAGTAGTAGCCTCTTGCTCCATAACATTCCCAAACTTGTAAAAAATAAGGAAAGGGAGAATATAAATGAGGCAATTAAACATATAGAAAATACAAACCTTCTCCAACTATGAACTACTTTTCATTTAGCAAATGACATTGGAATGGGATCATATCGGAGTTTTACCTTTAGAGGTATCGTTTGTGAATATAGACCTACTCCATGAATTTCTGTTCATGTTATCTTTCATTTCAATCCCACATCTATCACCTTCAGAAGATATGAACATGGACTGGTTCCAGTCTTTGGAATGAAATGGAACCAGCCGAACATCAGCAGAATGCACATCATCAAGGCACCACCACCAATTTTATATTTTCTCACAATCATCGATCAGACCCAGCTGTCAGCATCCATAAATCAGATCCTAAAACCGACTGCTAAATGAAATAGCCAAATCAACATCATCCATTCCAAATTCTATTTCCTTTAACTAAACATACTTGTTTTTCTCACACACACAATCACAGGAAATTAAACAGTTGTTGAACATTTCAATCTCACTGATCACTTTCTGAATCCGCCACCTCTCACTAAAGACAGGTGTCTCCATTACAAAGAGAAACACAGCTACCTCCCGCAAACTTCAAAGAGAGTTCAAGTTAAATATTCATTCACCAAGGAAGACAAGATGAAGTTGGATGGCTCACACACTGTTGCATGGTTTAAAATTTCTAACCCCATATGCCATTGAGCTCTTCAACAGATGTATCAAGGATTTCTAGCTGTTAAGCCAGTAACTTAAGCTAGAACCAGTCCAGTGACTCATAATTGGTTTGCAATGATGTGTTAGCCTCACAAACAGCTGATCAAAGAAATTATAACATTCATATTTCAAACTTGCTCACTTATACTCCAAATGTGTATCAAAGTGACTAGACCGAGTTCATTTCGTCGTGCCTTCTTCCTCCTTAAGCCTCTGTTTTACAAGCCTACATGAAACCCTGCCACAATTTCAAACTCCACTCCTCTGTATATCTCAGTAGACCACCATATTCAACAAAGCACCAACCGTAACCAAGAAGACAGATTAATTCATAACGAAATCCCTTCAATTCTTCACACCCCTAAATTTCCAAATCCATTTTCATCAAATTTGCAACCCTCTTTGCTGAAACCAGCAGAAACTTTGAAAGAAGACTTTCCATAATTCCAGTAGTACATCCCACAAAAAAACCATTATCTACCTCCACTCAAATATCTCCCCAAATAAATTTAAAAAAACAAAATCTCCCTGGCAGTATAAACCTGACCCTAGACAGATTGCAAATCTGACTACATCTTCATTTCAAAAATTCCAACCAAGATAAAGACTCATATAGCCACCATTCCCAGAAATTGAAATTCAAACGAGGGAGAAAGCACACTCAAAAGAGGGGGAAAGCACACTCAAAAGAAAAAGACAGATTGCAAAGGATCTTCCCCTCAAAATTCAAATAGAGGGAGAGAGGCAGATGGAGAAAAAGAGAGAGAAAGCACGCTCAACAAAGGTGCTTTGGCATTGGCCAAGTCCCTTTTTGGGGGCCAAGTCCAGCTCAGCAAAATTTCAACCAATCAAACATCAAAGAAAACCACCATCAACTACTCATCTTATCACTCAACAAAACAGCTAAAAGGTAAATTAATTGAATTTCTAGATGTTCATAGAAAATTACGTATTTATTATTCATCAAATAACCCTTTTACCTAGCTTTACAAATGGGATGACTTGAGATATTCACAAGGGGACAAATACTCGGAATCAAAACTGATACACTAGCCTCAGGATATTTGTAAGCGTTATTAAATTTCTCGTCACTTAATGACTGTTTAATTACAACAGACATGACTTCACGGATAAGATCTCAGCCTTACAGTAGACAAGAACATTACAGTAGACAAGAACAGTTAAAATCTTAGCGTGCTTATGATTTTCATATCAATCTGAACTTATAGGGAAAAAACTAGCACGTAGTTCTTCATCAAAAAAACAAAATGGAAATTTGGACCACAAAAATATGATCAGAAAATAATTAGTAGTGAAATTGTCTGGAGACAATTCGCATCTTGTCTTGTGCACATAAATATGTCAAAAGCCACAATTTGCAGCTCCAAATATTTAACCTACATAGTCCAAAAGGTGATAACTTGATACAACAGATTACGTTCTTTTGGAGAGAATCGATACTTACAAAGCTAAAATTTGAAGGACCAGTAGCTCCTGCCCTAGTTTCCTGTACAAGATAGCCTGTGAAAAACAACCAAAAGGCAATTGGAGAATCAGTATCAGTAGGTCCAAAAAAGATCAATCTTGACCATAACTAAGAAAAAATAGACACCTTTGGCCTAATTATGTTAGAAGAAGGCAATTAGACAAAATAGTTGCTCAATATAATTGATCATCAAAGAGAGCATTAAAGACAATTTGGTATGCAATTTATAAAGGTTTCTAAAAATAAAATTATACAAGCACAACAAAATGCACAAATTTCTTCATTTTATTTCCTTGGTTTAAGGGTCCATCAATCTTGAGCAAGAGAGGGGACATACATATTAAAGGAAAGCATTAAAAAACGAACAATATTAATATAAGAACTATATAAGGCAATATATAGGTATCTCTCTTATTTATGGCATATTAAAGGAAAATGGCGTTTGAATATAGGCCAAGTTTTCTATGTTGGAGCAAAATTCAAATATTTCTTGAAGAACCTCACTAAAAAAACAGAACAGAAAATACGATCCCCACCAAACAAGCAATGATGGAATAAGAGGGAGGCATTGCACACTTTTTGGTTCACACCATTGTCCTCGCTACCCTTGTGGTTGCCAACCAATTTTTCAGTTCACAATTGAGAAAGTGTTCAACATCAATGATTAGCCCTTACACCCATAAATGGACAATAGTGGAAAGAAAGCTTACTAGAATGCTCCAATTGAAATAGCTGATCAATAAAGACAAGCATCCATAAGAAAATAACCAATGTTCTACTATTTACAATATATATATAGTGATCTAAATGGATCATCTACTGTATTTCCAGTACCACTTACCTCACTAGACAAAGGGAATGTTTGAAAATTTAAATGATCCAACAATAGCCATATAATAGATACTCAACCTATTCCCCAGTCTCTCACTTTTGTATCTTTCTATTGAGCTATTTGCTTCACTTTTTATTCAAAATTTGCTAGAAGAGAACGATAAAATCATGTATCATTTAAGAAAACGAATAGCCAACTACAACTTGTCGGGATATGAATGAAATGGTGCTCCATAAGGACAAATACCAAATGAATAGAGAGAGGGCGAGTCAAGATGATGCAAGCATATACACTCAACAACTTGCACATGACCAGCCAGTGCCAAATCTTCAGAAAGTGACTAGCGTTGTTTAGCTATGCATTATAAACATCATGTGTATCTAGCTTTCAACAAAAACAAGTCACAAAGTAATAGATCATGACCAAAAAAAAAGCACCGAAGACTAGAAAGAGTTTTGAGTTGCCTTTTCCAGCCATAACTCCGATTCTCCAATCAACTCAAGGACATCTTCTGGTTCATACAAGTCAGAGGAATCCAGAAATATTTGCAGTCTTTCCCTGACAGGACTATCAAAAATTGCATTATTTTCATAATCATAATTCTTCATCTTCTTTATTCTCCTGTTATCTGCATTTTCTGTGGCACTTTCTGATTCAAGGGCTTCAAGAGCTGATTTGGCAAGCGAGAGAGCATATAATGTATGGAACTGAGAATCATTAGAACCTTGATCTTCAATCAACCATTGAAGGTATCTACAAAAAAGAACCTCAAAATTCATGTAATAATGTTGGGTCTGTAAGCAGGAGGAAATCCATCCTAACAAAAATTCAGCAAAAGTACAAACAAGGACAAAGTTCCATTCAACTGAGGAAAAAAAAAAAAGAATCAAGGGGATGGTAAGCCAATGATGTCAACAGAGTAAATGGCAGCATATGTATGCTTTGAATTTATAAGGTCAAATAAATACACAGGGCTACTCAGCGAAAAATACACACATTTTGATCTCTATTTACATGTTAAGATTAAAGAAGCAGCAGAAAGGAAAACTTGAAAGGTGTCTTCTATGAAATGAGGCCTACGCATAACCTTGTTCTGGTGCACAGTGCAACAAGATTTGAAGCTCAAATAGATTAACAAATCTGCGCCTTATGACCCAATCAACATTCCTGTTCTGGTAAAAGTCACTTGCAAAGCAAAAAATTCCCAGTGATGCCACATTATATTTAATATTTCACATAGTTATAATCCTTCCCACAATGTTTATTTCAAAATTCATGAATCTGTGAAGAGGTAATTTCAGACCAAGCCAAATGTTTACTGTAACTTTTTCAAGGCGACAAACATAGTGGAGTTTTTTTAACGTTTGTAGTCTACAAAGAATAATGGAAAGAAGAGACAGAAAGTATGAGAAAATCCACCAGTAGTTTTAGTAAGAACCAGCAAATTAGCCAATAACCCTTATGAATGGTATAAGAAGCTGGGTGTAAATTCCACCTCACATCTAAAAAGGGATGACAAAGGACCCTACGCCATGAAGCATGAGATTGTGGGCCTCTATGTACATGAAAGAGAAAGGCATATATTTACTTTGATAATGTCTAGAGTCTTTAGACTCATGCCATGCCATGATACATGCTACTGAATACATAAATGCAACCTGTTAAATTTACATACTTTGAGTAAGGATAAATGAGGAATTCACTTCACGTTTAACATTAACAGTTTTCTGCATGATAGTAATAATTTTGATTTGAATTTTACAAAACCAGCATTGGATTCAGGCTCTATTAAGGATTGTGGTAGGAAATTGCATATTAGCATAACAATAAGCTAATTTCAATAAAAAAAATAATAAACATTTGGACTTTGGATAAACCCTTTTCCATCACCATCACTGAAAGCAACTATTTTCAACCAGAGGTAACATCAAATTTGGAGTAAATCCCATCAGAATAACTAACACTGCCACAACCCCAAATTTACTACACAACAATCCCCAATGAAGCCTAACTCTATCTTCATACTGAAACCTCACATCAAAGTTGGGATTTATGAGCCATTCACGCATATATGATCGGAGGAGTGCAATTTTATCAGACTTTTCCAACCTTAAAAAATTTGAACTTTAGATTTGTTAAACAATGTCTGCTTGATCTAAAATTTTTGGGAGCACAATCGTCTATAAGAATACTTTATCCAATACATTGGTAGTATTAGTTGGCGATAAGCCTTTGCACAACCATAAGGTTGCTTATTTCTAACCTGAAAGTGGTAAGTTCAAACAATGGCAACATTCCATACAGAATACAAGGATAAGGCTGCTAACATTTAAACCTTAGGCCCCACAAAGTGGAAGCCTCATACACTAAGCCACTTGTTTGATGGTAGTAAAAGGTATCCAAAAAATAGAAAGTTGTAAAAGTTATTGGACATGAAAAACTGAAACGTTAAATGAGCAATTTGATTCTATCACGCAAAAAACTTTGTCAAATCATTTTTACTCATAGCTGCATCATCTAATCCACACTTAAGTATCATGGCCAAGCACACAATATTTACTAATATAGCATAATGCTACATCCTAAAAAGGAAATTATCTCATCTCAATCAAATGAAATACTACCTTTCCTCAACTTAAAACTCAGATCACCTCAAGCTACCTTGCATATAATAAATGAAAATGCATGAGCATGTATACAACCAGATAGATGCATGGTTTTGGTGCATTTGTGATCTTGAGACAAGTGCTTAGATAATATCACTTTGAATCTCATCCAACATCATGACTCGTAGGGCATCACCTTCCCTTGCTTCTTGGTTTATGTAAGTGTCGCTGGATTCCTCTTAAACTGTGACCAAAACAACTATTCCACTACTATTTTTATTGTACTTATAATCAATACTTATTGAGATACGTAATTCCGAAAATTCATACTAAAAACTTCATTTATTTTGGTATAGACGGCAAGCATACTGATATTTCCGCCAAACTCATCATCTCCACTATGTCAGAACAATGAGGCACCAGACGTAGCAAAACTCATTGCACATAGGGGATGTTCTGTTATAAAAAAAAATCGAGATGCCATTGGTTTACGAGTTATTTTTTGATGTCATTCAAATTTGGATACATTTCATACAAATGGCCCATAATGTTTTAATCTCTAGCAGTATTTGACAATGATTACAGCCTAGATGCATTTCTCCATTTGAACAAACACACCTCACTCTATGCATCTCTTTTTTTTTTCAAGTTTGTTGAATTATAGATCTAGACTCATGTCCACAAGGATGCTACGGCGTTGGTTTAGAAAGGGACAATTTTGAATAACATTATCCCTCCATTGCAATGAGGCAATTTTCATTCTTTGAATCCGTAATCTCCAAGGAACAATAGAATAACCTTATTGTTAAACAAATATTCAGTGTCTTTAATTGAATTGTGGATCCAAGGTAACAAAACCTATCGGTGCAAGAATTTCCAAATCAATAATTTCATTTAATCATTATATTTGTATGTGCAGCTGTATGCATATGTATCTGAATTCTGATAAAACTTATTACATAAGTGAATCACTTAGAGTACCTCAGTGAGAGAACACTACCAAAGACAACTTATTTAAACAAACATGAATGCAAGCATTTGATTTACTTGTGGTTTTTTATTTCATTAACAATAGATAGCAAAATGAGAGTGAGAGAGAAAGAAAGAGAGCTTGTTCAAGACACATTAATGACAGCTTCAAGAATCATCTTGTTCATACTTGGGTTATGCATAGTAAATGAATAAATAATTGCTAAGGATTTCAAAAGGAGCGGCTATGTTAACACAAAATCGTAACATATTGGATCCTCAAAACCAGTAGGCAAAGTAACACCTAGAGGAACTTTGACAATCTTGTCTCTATGATATATACAACCACAGTAATCAGTCTGATAGTGCCACCTATTATAACAATCAGCAGGCATTTAAGATGAGAACATTTTTACATTTTTTGTCAAATTTTGTCCCCAAAAAACACTAAGAATTTAATGCACTCCAACACCTTTTAGCAAAATAACTGACGTGGGAAGATCATAATTATAGATCAAAATTTTGGCAGTAATAGAACAAAATCTGATTTTAATATTCTAGTTTTTCATGCAAATATTTGCTAAATATTTCAAAATTAAAGACTTCAAGCTTGATCTGGTGCTTCATGAAAAAAATATGGAGGATAATGATTTAAAGCTGCATAATGTCATGGTCTGCCAGTCACGGTGTCTATGAACTTGGATACTAGGGCAGCTAATTATGGCATAGATCTCTAAACAAGCACTAGGGGTGTTTTTGTGACTCACTGGGTGTGGCATTGTAGAAGCAGTGACATGGGTGTCGACATAGTCAATGTGTGACGACAACACTGTCAGTTCCCACAGTGATGTTGGGTCAACGAGTTCTCTAAGGTAAATGACATTTTCTGAGCACCAAGAGGACTGAAACAAGGAATAACAAGTAAAGTTTGAGCACTTGATCGGCTATTAAAGATGAGTCGGATGCTCATGACATTGTAAGCACAGAACAAGGCAACATTGTTGATGTAGGGAGAGAGGAAAAATAGGGGAAAGAGATTATAGGGGTACAGATAAAAAAGAGAGACTAGAGGGGTAGAGACAAGAAGGAGAAGATACCAAGAAAGACAGGAGGAAGAAAATCACAATTGCTCAATTGCATTAAATTTCTCAAAACATTCATTCATTAATGTCCTTAAACAATAGTAATAGAGGCTCTTATATAGAGAACCCGATACCTAAGAAAATTAGAAACAAATCATAATCAAATAATTTTAAAAGTGGAAAGGAAATCAAATGGAAAATAAAATAAAATCAAATATAATTAATAATCAAAGTTGCTATGGAAATAAAATCAAAACTAATTTGAAAGACAAATAAAAGCGAGTCTTCATCTTGGATGTCCGCATCAATTGTGCAACGTAATTGAGGTTGCCAAGTATGATCCTTGTTGAGACATGAGATTTATAGCATGCTATCCTTCCCAGGTGATCAAGAAACTTTCAGAGCAAGTTGCCTTCACGAATGTTGAGAACACTACTGGACATAACGCTGGATAGGCTGGGTGTTGGGGATAGCATGTCATGGACACAGCTATGGTAAATTGGTGAGCTTGTGAGTCCCTCACAACAGTTGGGGGCAAGGGTGCACCATATGCTGAGGTATTATATTATTACCAGATGTGTTCAACTGTCAACTGAGGCAAAAAATCTATCAAGGCAGTAAGCGCTAGCTTGATGACAGGATGCCAGAAAATTCGTTAAATGCGGCTAGTTATTTGATGAATGGTTGTAAAAGCCTCAAAGTTAATATGTACGACATGGAACTCGGTGAGTGAGGCTTGATTTAGCTGCTTTGTCGCTAAACATTGAGTTGAGTAAAACTGCCCTTGACTTGGAGAAGTCTATTTTCACTACATTGAAGTGAGATCAATGCATAAGCTGTTTGGTCATAGCAATTTGACCTTCAACTCTTAAACAATTTTCCTAGTTTACAGAATTTATAATACTTTGTTGGAAAGCATTTTAAAATTCACAGAATTCATTGGTATTTGGTTAACAATATCTGTCTATATATTGACAGCAGTTAGGGTGGTAATGTGAATGGAAAACTTGTCAGTTTATTTGACCCATGAAAACAATGGGTAGTTAGAAGATGATACAACAGTGGAAAAGCTAAAAGAAGTTGCAGCTGTTGAAATGTCTTGCAATTACTATTCAACAGTTCCTAAATATTGAAGCCTTAGGTGTCCAAAAATGACACGCTGACATGCCTACCAGAAAAAAAGTTCAGCATGAAACATATAACTTGAATACCTTTGGAGAACCTCAACCTTCCTAGGATCTATGGCTGTAATTACATCATCTGCGATCATAAAAAGAACAAAAAAAAAAAAGTACACGGTAAGAATGTGTTAGTTATGTAGACGAAAACCACCAAAGCTGAAACAAAATTGACAAATCCAATGGTTGGATGATGGTCAGAAATATACCATCGCCGCCATTTTGGATTGGTGAAGAAATGGGTCTATGCAATGCAATATAACAAATGTGACTAGCTTATGATCAAACATGCTTAAACTGAAGTCATCAAAAAAGAGGACTTGCAACCACAACATCCTTAAACCACGCAGAAGAATCCACAAAAACAACAAAAAAAAAGGATGGGAAAGGGAAACAAACCTAGCTCTTGGATGCCAACAAAAAACAAACAAGAATATATTAGTACTAGCTCTGTCACATTGGGAAAAGAGTAAGTGCAAGTGTCAATGAAATAGGCTTGCACTTGTTTGAAAAAGCTTTACTACCAATAACAATCCGTTTGCTGGATATGACTAATTCCATATTCAATAATAATATGGCCACAGTGAACTACGGGGCATAATCGCCCTTGGAACCATCATGGTCATGCTGTGCACAGTTGCCTTAGTGACAGAAGTGGACCATTAGTTGTGATTGTAATGTCAATTTACCACCTCAAACTCTTATTATCCCTCTTATGGCAACAAGCAAGTTATGCACTATTCTTCAACATGGTAGGACTCTTTCAAAATAAAATCCTGCCTGCCCCGGTAATGATTACATAACTAGCACTTCAGCCTTCTTAATTAAAACTATCAATTAAGTGAGACATTCCTGAGTAGTTAAGATTGAAAACTTCTGTTTGAGCAATGGAATAAACAATGTGCAATTTCCAAGTAAAGTGAGCAGCTCCAAGCAGATCTTTTAGAGAGCATATCCTTTGTTTCTACTATATCTCTTTTCTAAGCATCTACAAATTAAGTTGACCAAATCCATTTGCACTTACGCTCTATCATCCATCCAAGTTTAGGATGAATCAAAGAAAATCAAACTAAAAGTGATAAACAATTTTTGAATAAGCACTAAGTCTTGACATGTTTATTGAATAATTAACAACCCGGAGATTTTTGAATGCTTGCTAAGCCTCTTTCTCACTAAAAAGTGAAATTTATTTTAGCTAAAAATGGAAAGCACAATATGCGGATGAATTTCCTAAAATGCTTTGCATCCACTTTCTTATACTCAATATAACCAGACACACCCCTTCCTTCCAAGGAATTGGCCGATCAGTTTATGAGACAACACCCTAGCTAGTGAATGACTCAATATTGATGTTCAAAATTTTTGGAGTATCCTAAAATGATAACATAAACTACTAGTTTTTAGTTCACCAACAGTTTGAACTTGAGATCTCAAGAGATCATGGATTCAAAAAACTTGTTGGGAAGAGGTGCAGATCTATGGGATGGAAAAGGGCTTATCGTTCTGTAGCCCATAGTTCACTGAGGCCCAATGGAAGCCATCCATGTCATGTAGTCCAAGGTTTAGATGCTGCCAGTTTCTAACTAAAAGTTCTACCAGACAAGTCCAAACTAACAATAGAATATGACAGGTGCAAGAATTAGTCTAAAAAACACTGACTGATATGAAGTTGGGTTCGATTTTATAGGAATAAACAAACCACTGAACTGAAATACCCAAATCCTTTGACAAAAGCCCTTAATCGGTTCATGTTAAAAACTTTGTTTATTTTCCCAATTATCTAGTGGTCGTATTATATTCGCTCCGAATTGTTTTTAGGTGGAAAATTTGTGAAAATGAGGGGAAAAGGCAATCTAATATTGATAAGACATGCTAACTGTGATAACTGAATATAACCCTCAATAAGAGCATGTACGAGTATTAACAGTATATGTAGTGGTCATTTCCTTAGTATTAAAAGCCTTAGCACTTGCAACTATTTAGCCAACTCCAATTGACACCATTTTCATGAAACTATTAGATGAGTGACCCAAATCCAACCAAAATGGCATTGGTTTAGGCTTTTATCATTGTACATTTCATTCATATAGGGGCAAGTTGCATCGTGTTTGTAGCGCCCTAGTGTTCCCCTTTTAGAATGATTGCTCCCAATCAGTAGATATCAATTTTATGAAAATAATGGTGCAAATAACATCTTTTGAAGCAAAGAATTTGTATGGAGACCTAAACTAACTTCATAAAGACCCTGGACTAGTTAAATTTGAGAAGTGGACCAGAAGGCATTTTGGTAATTTCTTAAGCAATAGCAGATGGTATTTTAGTACAAGATTTTATTAATTGGATTTCATTATGAATATGTTAAATATATTTTAGACTAATTACACTATAAAAATTAATTAAATTAATATGCTAAAATAGAAAAACCAAAAAAAGAAAAATCCTAGGAGTTAAAACCCTAAATTAACCCTAATGCTCTATATACTTAGGTATGCCCTTTCCCCCTCTTTTCAGCCACCCCCATTTATGCAGCTGATTTTAAAGTTAGGACAGAAACTAAGTTAGCTGAATTAAGCTTGATGGCTGGCCCCTCTTGGAAATCAACTTATTTACACTGATTCCTTTTTTCTTCTCATTTTAACCGAGCTGTTACTTTAAATTCTAGCAAAACCTAATTCCCAAAATTACTTCAGCCACTGAGAGAGGGAAAAAAGGGTGAGACGGCAGCCATTCACATTCTCAACCGTGAGAAATAAAGAAGAAAGAAAAAGGAGGAGAGGTAAGAAATCTAGTGCTAGAAATCATTGTAGCTCTTTTCTCCTTCTAATTTGCTTGTGTCATGCTTATTAGAAAAAGGAGAAGTTTCATGTCTTCCTTGTAAAAAGAAAGTCATACTTGTTGAGATCCGGGAGATCGTTCATGCATGCTTTGATCATTGAAAAAGAAAATTTGAGGCAAGTGAAAATTTCACGGTTCTTCAGTAATCTTTCTACTTCTTCCAATTGGATATTTTTCAACTGATTAAAGTTGACTTTAATATGTTAAATACGATGTCATGTATCCATTTTAAAACCTTTAATTCAGACCCCTTGAGAAAATTCATCCAATTGAAAAAAAGAAAAAAGAAATCTTTATGATTTAATTCTCACCTCATGTCCAAGTCTTGATTTTTGTGCCTTCTAATATGATTTTTGGAAGTTTCTATTCATGTGATGATTCGAATTTCATGATGACCAAATGAGTCTTACATTAAATTGGTAGATCCACATATTTAAGGTATAAAAAGATGAGATCCACGAAAAAAATATTCAAGTAGGTCAAAGAGTGGGATATTTTCTATTTGGCTGTAGCCTTGTGAGATTATTGTAAGTGTCATACATAAATTTTGCATGCCAATCACTTCACATGTTATAAAACCATAAGTCTCTTGATGAGGATATTAACGTATATGTATGGATCTAGAAAGGGGGACAAGGATCCCTTTAGTCATGGCATGACTGTCTATTTTAAGGGTCTAAGGCTAATTTTACAAGTTTAATTTAATATGTTATGGATCTCAATGTCTTCTGATATGATTTTTGTATCTTCTAGTATGATTTTTAGAAGTATCTATTCATATGATGATTTGACATTCATGATAACCAACTGGGTGTTGCATTAAATTGGTAGATCCATATGTTTAAGGTATAAAAAGATGAGATCCATGAAATATTCAAGTAGATCAAAGAGTGGGATATTTTCCATTTGGCCGTAGCCTTGTGGGATTATTTTAAGTGTCATATATAAAGTTTTCATGCCAATTTCTTCATGTGCTATAAAACCATAAGTCTTTGATAAGGAGACTAACTTATATGTATGGATCTAGAAATGGAGACAAGGATCTCTATAGTCATGGCATGAGTTACTATTTTAAGAGTTCAAGGCCAATTTCGCATGCTTATAATTTAATATGTTATGGATCGTCATGCCTTCAAATGGTTAAAGTATCATATGTGAGAAAATCTATAAGGTGGTAAAAAATACTTTCCTTGGCCATGGCTTGAGCATGTTAAGTTGAATGTTAATATGTCAATTTATATGCTTATACTCTCATATGTGGAAGATCTATGTGTTCTATAATGATCTGAGTAGATTATGCTAGTAGATCTAGAGAATTGACAAAATTGCTTGGTGTTCGAGACCTTAGTGACAAGTGGAGGCAAAATGGTAATTTGGTTATGTATGTAGATAAATAATATTGCACCATATTTAATTTAGACGATTATGTGCCCCTAGAATACGAAGAGAAGACGTGTATTTTATACATCTCAATAATTGGAGTTATGATGAATAAGTGAAGTGACCGAGTGGTGTCAGGGCTAAATATGACCTCTCTACACACTTGTATATAATTTGTATAATGGTGTTTGGTAGACCTTGGATCTACCTATTAATTTATGTACTAAGTATAGAAGAAAGAGTAGTCTTCTTTTAGTGGGAAGGGTAGTAGTCGTGGGCCTTTGAGATCTTAGTCGGGTGATTAGCTTATCATTTTATGTTACAAGATGATTGGGTGATTATATGGCCATCATATAGTGTAGTATTAACGGATATCATGGCAAGCGACACTAGGTTTGACATGGTTGGAGAGTAAATTAGCTGTTCAGAGAGTAGAGATAATTCATATGTAGAGAGTTTGGGATTCTCTTGAGCTAGTATCTATATTGAGAATTGAGGATTCTCGTATAGGATTTGATTGAAACGTTTGCATACCCGCGGTGGCAAGGCCTCAAGAGACCATGGATTTAGTCCCATATCAACCTTGTGAGTGTTGTTTACCTCGTGGTAGTCACCCAACCTTTAGGGAGTGAATACACGGCCTTTGGTTCATAATTACCCAAAAAAATCCGAGAAAGTTATTGTGATATCTTGTATTGTTGAGATCACTATTGAGATAGATTTAATAAAACCTAAATTATTATTGAGATCCAAATTCGTTAGAATCCCTATTTTATTCGCAATGTTCGGATTTAGTGGAAGCCCATCAATTTGCCACTCTTCATATATGGTCTTGAGTCATAGTTATGGCAAGTGGAAGGGTCTCGGATAGAGTATTGTTGAGTCATCTACCCATGATCATGCTTTTGCATTACTTGGTATTATGTATCCAAGATAATTATTGTTTATATTATAATATTTATTATATCATTTATTGAGTATTTGGCTCACTTTTATATTTTCTTACCTTCAAATCAATGTTGAATGGATAGAACTAATTGGTGATTGAGTTTAGCTAAGTTACTTGCATGATGAAAATCTCAGAGCTCAAATATATTATGTTGGAGTTGGCGATTATTCAATTCTATAGACATCGTTAGTTTTCGAGAAGTTATTCACGGGGGTTGTCCCATTATTGATGACGATGAATAATGGACTTTATTATTTTACTATTATTTTTGTAAGGAGTATTTACAATTATTATTGATGTTTCATTTATGAGGTTATTCATTACGATAATTCACATGATTTTGGAAATCAGCATGACAATTCAAGTCCGCAATCATTGATCAAGCTCAAATTGCAACAATATTGCTTAGGCTATTGCATGTTATGCCTGCCTTAAGCAAGGAACAGTCATTCTTTGACTTTTTGTCTGGTGAAAGGCGGTTGATATACAAGTGGTGGTTAGAAGGACTTGTTAATGGAGCACAACTACTTTGAAAGATGGCCACATGAAGTGTCACTTGAACTATCAGCAGTTACTCCTCCATTAAGGTTATGCATCTGGTCCTTTATCTTGAGATACCAAAGATAGATTTTGGTCACAATCCTACTCCATTTAGGTGACAAGAATAGGAAATTAAACCAAAACCGATCAACATGACTATCAAACTATGTGCCTGCACCAAATATATGACCCATGATCATCCATCTGAATAAGGAGTGCCCCATGTGGCTTATTGTTGCCCACAAAGCACTGGGAGGGGTATTGCTCCACGAAACTCTTCCCCATGGGACTCCTTGGCACCCTCATCAAGTAGCTTGCCTCACTTCCTTAGGTTACCAGTACCGTCAACCAGGAACACCCGTGTCCAGGTCACCCACAATGGCAATGTTTAAAGCTTGCCCAACGACAAACAATGTACTCCAACCTTGACACCACTACTCTAACGCATCACAACCACCGTCTGAATCAACTCCCATACCTCTGTCATCCAGTTCCCATTATGCTGTGGTTTTCCAAAGGATCACCTAGGCAGAAGTAGTGAAGCAATGACTGAGCTAAGCTTTCACACTATTTGTCACGGGAACAGCACTCTGGACTGTCAGCACCCACATCTCCAAGGCTAGGGTGGGACCATCCTGCTCAAGTTGGGTAACAAGCAAAGGATATTCAATAAAAACGACCAAGGTAGCAGAAATGTACGTAAACCTTGTTCATATTACACTAATGGCCTACAAGTAGATATCTAGCAAATGCCATATATATATATAAGAATAAACCACAGTTTACATGTTCAATTTGGGCATGGGAAAATTTAAATTGGGTGGTGTCATGCTGTGTCCTTTGAAAACCAGCAATGTATACGACCAATTATCTTTTGTTTTTCTACATCTTTTTCCATTGATTGTAGTTCATTGAATATGCAATATGATCTTGAAATATTTTCATTTGATAAGGTAATTAAAATCTACATTCAGGACAGCTTACTCTATTTTTTTTACTAGTAAGAGAACTGATACATATAGCCCAAGGATAGTTATATTGGCCTTTGATAAGAAAGAAAATGCACTCTATCATTAAAACTACGCCATTAAGGCCACACAACAGAACTTGAAAATTACAACTTGGACACCAATAGATACTAAGTGAAAGAAAAAAAGACATGCATACGATACTTCACTTGGTCTGGATTCCCCATCAAATGAAAATATACAAACCCCTTTTTTGTATTTTGTTGGGTAATTTTTCACATACTAGAGGGAAATGAACCGAGGGACTAGGAACTTTGTTCTCTAGGCCTCAACCTAGTATTTTCCACTTGGACTAAGGCCAAACTGGTGCAATCAACAAAAACTCAAACATAAGAAAACTCAACAAGTAGTTTTCTTGAGCCTATGCCTTTGTCATCAGCACAGTATGGTAGGATATTATTCTTAAACGGTTCCCCCCTGTAACCTTTGGGAATGAGGTATCCACTTAAGAAGATATAAAAAACAACAAACTACAGAATACTAGCCAAAAGCTTCACCAGGATAAACCTTTAGGACACGATTTGTTGAACCACTGATAAGTTATAACTCCCAACGTTCACTTCTCTTTTCTGCAAGGACTAAAGAAAGGTTTTCCATGTTTTCTATATAGATTAATATGCGAAATATTTAATTAAATGTGTCTAAAACTCAAAAAAATACATAAGAACTACAGAATGGTTTGTTTGACTTACCATAATTCATTATTGGGTACATATATTCACAGTATATGGTTTTACCATTTAATTATGAAAATACCACCAGAGTTTATCTTGTAAAACAAATATGAAAAACAAGCAATGCCTTGGATAAAAAAATGGAACACAACACAACTACGATACTTTTGTTCCCCAGAAATTTCTTACTATTTTCATGAGAACATTTCTGCACAAATAGAATGTTATTACTTGATGAAAGTAGGGAAGAACTGCAGCCAAAGAAACCAAATGTAGGCAAGCATTACATTTTCATACAAGGCCTACCAGGTAGAAGCTGATTGGTCCTTATTTCAGATGTTAAAACTTGAACAGCAAGTTCCTGGTCAACATCTGAAATCTAGAAATGACAACGAAAATAGTTTAGAAAGGACCACAAATCTATTCATCAGCCATTAAAACTTTCAACTGTCACATACCCATCCAAGATGTTGCAGAATCAAATCTTCATCAGATGACTCTTCAAGAATTTTTGATGCCTCAATTGCAGCAGTTCTCCTACCAGAGATAACTGTTACAGATGTATCTTTTAAGTCATTTTCCTCCACTGATTCTCTCCACAAGCCAGATGAATAATTCCGGGCCAAAACACGCCAAATAGCAAGAGCCTTCGAACTAACTCCCTTATTAGCATAAAGAAAGGCAAGTGCCCTGAGATGCCCAGAATCTTCTAACAGAGTGTCCAATTCCTCCTGCACTGCAAATGCAATTTTGTAATAGTCATCCATCAAGCAGTCTTCTGAAAACTCTTCTGAAAACACTCCCCACGTAGAAATAACATTTGATGACAAGATTCTGCAGCTTAGCATAGAACATTTTATTTTTTTTCCTTTCTTTTCATAGGTACATTAGAATCATCATTAAGAAGGTGTCAATTCTTTTACAAAAGCCTTCAAACAACAAAAAAAGGGCCCTATCTCAAAGCCACATACAATCATCAGTAAACTCAAACTAAGTTGGCCTAAAAATAAGCTTCCGGTAAAGTCAAATGGGGGAAACAGGGCCTCTGAAGATGAGAGTTGCTGATTTTATCTACCCAATAGCCAGTACCAACTAAGGGAATAGGATTGAGTTAGGTAGCCAACAGATGACACAAAGCTTAGTCAGATCTTTTTGGCTTGTATTCGCCTAGTCTGCTTAGTCCAAAAAGCTTAGTCTTAGTTGTTAAAGGTACATTATGTTAAGGACAACAAAGGGTGCCACCCATTCACACAAAAGAAGTGGCCGATCCCCAAAGATGAAAAAGGTTCTTGCCTCAGGAGATTTCAAGCAATGAATCCTTAAGCAATTTCCTACAGAACAATACTCATCTTAGAAACAGAAAGACCAATGTAATTCTCTTCTTTTTTTCCTAGTAAGTTTTTGCGACAAGAAACCTACAACACAACCAAACACACACCACACTCCGAAAGGCAGAGACAGAGAGAGAGAGAGCTTCGATCCTTCCTGAGCATGTAGTCCAAAAATATAATGTACGCTAAAAGTGAGCTTTGGTTGTCTAAATTGACAACTCCTTGCTTCCAAGATTTTTCTGATTTCTTTCCTTCCACAGATACCAATACCTGTTGGTTTCATCATCCTCCATGCTAGTCTAGACAATTATCCCTCAGCCAAGTTTTCTAAGGAAAAAGAATCTGTTTGGTGGAAGTTCAATGAACCCAATTGATGCTTCTAAGCAAGAAGAACAAATGCCAGAGCTTCTTAGTACAAGGAAAGCTAAGAAATAGATGATTTACAGCTTCCTTGAGTCTCCTATGTCCCACCTGATTTATTATCATTATCCATTTGATCTGTAAGATGAGCATAAAAGAATTGGTAGGAATCAAAACTGATCATTGGTCAGCGAAAACGGGAAGCCATTTATCAAGCTAACATTAATTTCCCTTATGCCTCCTACATAAATTGCATCTGCTAGAAATGCAAAAGCAAGATTCTTCCAAAATGTTTCCAGTGAAAAGAAAAAGAACCCTCACCTTAACAATTTTTGGCCCACAAAACCCGGTATCACAGAAAATGCATGTGGTTTCCTAGGTCTACTTGATGCAAAACAGAGTGAGAACTCTATGGTTTTTTCTGTTGTTTCATATTTTAATGTTGTAAAAAATAGAACTGAAAATCATTTTGCTTGGAACTTGGAAGAATATTAGGCATTCTGGTATTCCTAAAAAAATTTCAATTTTAGCAGGAGGAAACCGCTCAGGAGCACAGTCTTATACTTGATAATTTCAAAAAAGAGGCATCAGCTCAACAAAACTTTGAATACCATGCAAGAAAAATCAGCTTTCCTTGTACCATGAATTATCCAGAGCTGCATGATTGACTGCTTTGAGCTCGATAAGGATCCAATGGATGCAGGCAGGACCAGCTATATCACAGTTGACGACATGAGAATGGTTCAACAAAATGGTGATTCCAAGATAAGTTCCTCCCTCTTTTTCTCTTAAATATTTTCTTATTATTATTGGGGGGCGATAAATGATACTGCATTTAATGAAGGTAAGACCTGAGAAACAAATTTCTGTTTTTCAGGCATTGATCAGAGATTGCCCACGATATTTATACTAAGGCAGTCAGTCTCAACTTTAGCATTCCCTACAATGGTGCCTCCTAATCATTTCAACATTTTACAAATGAAAAACCACCCAAAAATAAAATAACACCACCATCTTGAAGCATGAGGAATGCCTGGAATTAGTTTTCTCTCCATCTCCATAGTTAGTCTGGCTGCAAACTCCTAGATGAAATCTGTGGCAAGCAAATGACTTCTGCTGTTAGATTGCGTTCAACTACAATGACAAACCTAACCACCTTGCTTTTGGATATGCCAGAGACTTTACTCGATGTCTTGACCCATTGATAAATCCTTAACTTTAGGTGAATCGCTAGAAACATGCTAAGTGTTTGGCTAATCCAATAATGAATATTTCGTAATGTAAGGGGACTGAAAAGGGCTACCATAAGAGAAAAGATATTTTTCCTAAAGAGATTCTGTTCAGCAAGTGCAGCTATTATCCTTCCCGACAACTCCATCAGCTTCACAAAGGAAGCTTCACTCTTGCTCTGAACTGTAGCAACAAATCAGAGTATTCTCTCCATGTCAAAGCCGCTGCATGTGCGATAAATAAAATATTGGTATCGGTATCGGAGGTGGCTATATCAATATCAGAGATATTGGCTAACATGTATAAGTATGGACATATTGGACACACAAATTTTTCCGCAAATTGTAATCTAACATGGAAACATCATCCGATATAATGACCAAATATCTGGTATATAGACCAATTAATTTGAATATAAGAATATACATCACAATATATTCTTATACGACATGTGAATGAACGACCACTGTCCATAATCTCCATAATTCCAAAAACCTGCATCTCACACATGCGAGAAGATCTTGAATGGTTTGCCCTGGATTTCATAGACCTAAGCATCACTGAGGGCAGAAAATGCAGAGTCCACCCCCTGTGTAGATTCTGAAACAAAATATTTGTTTACAACAAAGTTCTTATTTGGAAGATAGTTCAACCCCACTTTCAACAGCGATTAATGAATATTTTTTCTACATTATGCTGATGCATTTTTTTCTTCTATAAATTCGAGTAATTTGGTGCAGGTTCTACGAAGTTATTTAATTTAGCATTAAAAGATATATTAGTTCTGCATAATACACGTTTGGAGCAATTTAGTTGATGATAAAGGTGTGCCCAAGCATAAGTGTTCTCATTTTAAAGAGCACCTAGTTTCTTATCAACTTCTTTAACTACTCAGACAACCTGGTTCCTTAAACATAAATACCACTTGCACTAGCCCAAGATTAGGGACAACTGAACAATATGACCAGTTGAGACAAATAATAAGCTTTTCATTGACTCCTCTAAGCCAAGGTGCTACCGACAGCAAAAATATGATCCTTCCATGACTATTCATTAATATGTTCAACGAAAATAACTGAAGAGAAAAGTACACACCAAGATACAACTATTTTCAGAAGATGCCAACTTCTCCATCTCATCCACGTAATTTAGGCTTCTATAGAGGTACATTAGCAGTGTGTCAACTCCCTCCCTCACTGAGGGACTAAGATCTTTATCACGGGAAACCTGTAGGTACCTATTAAAATAAACACTCACAGTAGAATTCAGGATGAGTCAATAGAAATTGTATTAAAAGAACTGGCCTACAGCGGTTAATGATAAAAATATCTCAAGAAACAAGCAGACAAATTATTTCAGCCCAAATAAGATTTTACATCTGCTTACATAAAACTTTCTGAACAAACAATTTTATAGTTCTACAGAAGGTCAACAAGAGGAATAAAGGGGAAAAAAATTGAAATTCAGCTGTGCACAAGTCACCATAAAGCAGAATGCTAAATTCACCTATATCCTACTGACAATAAAAATTTATAGAAAAGTTGGCAATAGAGTTACACGCACCTGATAATGTTTTTAAAAGCTGACTGCAAGAGGTCAGTTCTAGTCGGAGGATTCAAAAGAAACTCCTCATCTATAGCAGTCTCAACACCTGCTTTTCTCAAGAAAATAGCTCTATCAATAGCCAACAATCCATCTTCTACAACATCCTCAATGTGAGCAGGAGGGGGATGCAAACCCCAATACCGGTTCCTAGGAACCTACATGTATAGTACACGGCATCAGCACAAGAAAAAATAAGAGAGCGAGAGAGAGAGAGATGCGATGGAGCTGAAGGTGAACACAATTAGGTTTCTAAGGGGTACATGAAACATTAACCTCATATTTGGTAGGAGGGAATAAGATGAGAATAGAATTTCTATTCCCCGAGAATAGATATTCCTCTATTTAGTTACAAATTTAATCGGGAATAAATATTCTCTGAGAATTGTTATTTTCACAAATGTGGGAATAACAATTCCCACAAATTATTATTATTATTATTACTTTTTTCACCTTATTCCTCATACTATT
>JAODPA010103260.1:1907-15393 GCA_025585075.1 Nepenthes mirabilis | reverse complement strand
ACTACTATTATCATTATTATTATCACTATTCTCACTTTATTCCTCATATTATTGTACAAACCAAACAATGGAATACTAATTCCCACTTTATTCTATTCTAACAACCAAACAAAAGAATAACAATTCCAACTCTATTCTCATCCTATTCTATTCCCTGAAATAACTATTCTATTCTCACCTTATTTCATTACAACAACTAAACGTACTGTAAGTAGTAACCCAGACAACTGCTTAATAATCCCATGAGAAAGAGAAGTCCCCTTTCTCCCCCGCCTCCAACACTCAAAAACCCTTTATAAGGAAAAAGGAAATCCTCTTCTGAACATTCAAGATCAGCCATTATCAACATTATCTAAAATTGGGCAAACAAAAAAGGAAAAGGATTGGCAATCAACTTGAATTATTATAGGGAGGCAACAGCTCAATGAGGTACCAAGCCTCATCCACTCTGTTTCACCTTCCACAAATTAAGCAATTGCAGATCAGACTGAGCGATCTTATTCCGTTGCCAACTCTTCATACAAATGAGATCAGAAGCTCTCTATACCAAGAGAATCCATTTCTCCCAAACATGCAAGTTCATACAGGTTCTTCCTTCTCTAGAGTCTGCAATGAAAGAAGCCTTATGCACTGAGTCACCCTCAAAAACTTGGTAAAGATGGAAGAAGGAAGTTACCTGAAACAATTTGATCCCAAGGCCTCAGTCTTAACAAATTCAGCTCAGCCCTTATCAGCAAAACTTAGGAATACTAACTCAGCAGACCAAGAACAATATGCTCCTCCTAATCTTTTCCTTAAACCCATATCAAGCAAGTATCTATTCAGTTTGAGCACAGTGAAGACTATGCTCCACAGTAGAGAGAGGCACCAGATTCAATTTTGAAGTTCGCTTCTTATCCAAACACATTTGAACCTCCCATAATAGCTAGCATCAACTTGAAAAACCAATCTCGCATTTTTATGTGGTCATCCCCCCAAACAATACAAGGTCTTCTCTTGGCGTAAGAAGTCCTAGCAGAAGACATTCCTCACTAAACCACACTTACCATGGAACAAAATGTCGGACAATATTTGAAATATTAGCTAATAGAAATTGGTACCAAAAGGTTCCAATACCATAAAAAATGTTTACATCTCCATATAGATAGCATATAACAATATATCAGCCAACTTTTTTTCTTTACTTCACCCTTAGAAGTCCAAATTCACATGATTCAAATACACTCAAATCTTTTAAGAAGCTTAAATCAACATACTTTGGAAGACTTGAAATATAAAAATACATAGATCAAAAATTTTAAAATGATTGTCAATGATCTAGAGAGATATCTATCATATTTAATTTTGATAAACTATAACTCTTTAAAAATGCAAATATATAATTAAAAATGGTTAAATTTTATAACATAACTTTTAATGTGATCACAGGAAAAAAAATTTGTGACCGGTGAAATTTCAATACTAATATGTATTGCCCAACAAAGCCAATACAATCCGGCCACAAAAAATATTGATACCAACATTTAATCCATGATAAATGCCCAAAGATCAAACAGTGATCTTGATGTATAGGATACTTTTCATTTTTAAGTATGAAATCAGCCCGTTGGATGGGAGAAAATTTGCAAATCTTTAAGGCAATCCTTAGAATAATTTCTCAGGCAATCCTTAGAAAACTTTGCAAATCTTTAAGTCAATCCTTAGAATAATTTCTCAGATAGTAGCTCACTAAGAAACCTTAAAAGTAGATATTAGCATTGATGTCTGGATTTATTTCATGCTACCAGGAAGGGTTCAATATTTCGGCTTTCCTTTCTTGCTTGCTTTTGGTCATAATTTCTTGGTATGCTTAATCTTTTCGGGTTTTTTTTTGGATATAAGAGGGCGAGCCTCAAAGCAATGGTTGAGTTACTCCATTGTCACTTAGAGGTTATAGATTCAACCAACGAAAATAGCCAATCTACAATGTATGGATAAGATTGCTTACATCAGACCCTCGCTAGACCCCCATGATTTGATTAGCTTGTGCACTAAGCCTTTTAGGTCTAGGTCTATTTTTAGGTCCTTTTACTATGGCCTAGATTGTACTCTATCGTGCATTTACTTACAATTCTAAAAAATATAAAATGATCAAGGAATAATAATGAACCGTTTAGGCTTGTAAAAACAACAATAAGCAGATCAAAGGCCCAAGATATAACTTACGCGCAAACATACAATTCCTAGACCCTTTCGTATCAAGCAGATTCAAACCAACCAAGGATTATAAAATGCGGTCTGCTTGTGATCATATGTGTATTATCCCTCGGTTTCCTTATCTTTCAAAAGTATGCATGAACTTTCGTTGATTCCAGATACAATCAACAGAGTTGTACTATTTATCAGATTGTATTAGGTGCCTATAATGTCTCTATTAAAATAGGATGTAATACACTACACAGCCTCATCATGATAGAATCCAAACCAAGACATGAAAATTTTTATATAATTTTTTCTAGCTTTCTTGCATTTTTCTATGAATTAGTTGAATTTAGTTAAAATTTTAGCATTGTAAAAAAAAAATTAGATACCCTATTACGAAAGTTAGAATATTTCAACGCATACTAGTGCCAAAGATCAAAAAGCCCAAAACCATGTATATAAGAGAATGAAGAAAAGAATCATCCTTCATATCTATTGTTAATTGCTGTTATTAATTGCTAGCAAGTGTTTCTATCCTCTCAATCGGTGGCTTTATTGTGTTCTATGTACATGATTCTATTCCTTGCTAGTAATTGTGTCTCAACATTGACCCTCACACTAGTGTGCTTGATGGTCAACTTGGCTAGCATCTGACTGCAAACAGCCATGAACAAGTTGCACAGTTTTGGAGCTATAAAAATAAAACCGTGATAGCTAGTATCAACGTCAAACTAACAAAATTGAGCAGTAAGAAAGGCCACGGTTTCGGAAAAGCTAATACCATAAGATTAAGATAACACAAGCAGCGACTACTCAGACAGCTCACGTGGTCCATCCAACCAAATGACTCGTTTTAAAGCTCTAAAGAGAAATGTGATCGAGCTAGAAGCCCAAGACAAATCATTTGATAACATGGAAAGATGTGGGAATAGTTTCACTAGCTAACTGAGGTCCCTCGAAGAGATAGTCAATAACCTAACTAATAATGTTCCTAATTCGATAAGAGTATTAGAGGCAAAAGTGTCGAGTTCAACATTAAGTTGAGCCTTCTAGTGCATATTATCGTGAGCAATGGCAGGCCTTTGGCAACAATAGAGTCAAACCTCCAAAACTTCTTTGTATGATGGCGTACAAGATTCCAATGAGCTTGATAGTTTCATCTTTGATTTAAAACAGTATTTTTGGACTACAAATACAAACTGAGCAATCCAATGTGTCCATGGCGATAATGTACCTAATCAATGACAACAAACTATAGCAATGCCCCACATATGAGGAAATTGCTTACAGAAGATTAAGCATTGACTCGTGGGACAAGCACAAGAGAAAATTGGTGGCACGATTTTATCTAAAGACCACTGAATTCCTGGCTTGGAAAAATTTGAAGCAAATCAAGCACATGGGAACAGAGACAGTCAAAGCTTTTTTGGCCTATATGTTAGACATCAAGGGCATGTATGACAAGGACAATCTCTTTCATTTTGTTGATAATTTGCAATAGTGAGCTCAAATGGAATTGTTTAGACAATAGTTGTAAGATTTGACTTTAGCATAGGATATGGCCGAAAGAATAGGTATTAATGACAACAAGAGGGCTAAGTGCAATTAAGGAAATGATGATACCCCTTTAAAGAAGCCTACACAGAGTGTATCCAACATCAACAAGTCTAAAAGTAAAGCGAATAATGGAAGAAGTAACTTCCAAAAGAATTCATCGCCTGTAAGCTTCCAAAACTCCAACGAAAGCACTAGATGTGGACAAGGAAAAAGACGCATTTTGATAGGTGTTTCCTATGACAGGCCTCATAAGAAGGGTACAGTGTTCGCACAATGCAGCTACAAAAGAAGGTCAACCAAATGGGTACGCTACAAAAGAAGGTCAACCAAATGGGTGCGCTACAAAAGAAGGAAGTCAACCAGAGTCAACAAAAGATGAGAACAATGTGGATCATACTTGCATGGGTGCAATTTGTCATGGTCCCATTTTTACACATTGACAATTGACTGTGTGGCCCCAAGATTTTCATAAGCCAAAGCCAACCTTTCTCAACTTGATGATCTAGGAGTTCCATCTTAGATACTTAATTACACAAGGCTAGCAAATCAAAACCTCTCTAAATAAGTCACAAGTCGTCCACAATAACTTTGAGGCTCCCACACCTCTTAGTTAAGTACCCACAGCATATTAATTACTTCCCAACATAAAACTCATCAACAAGATGACACTCGCCCATTGATAGGTTCTCATTACTCACTCGACGCTCAAAGCACCTCATCACATGAAGCACTTGGGCTCTAGTCTATACAGAGAATTCACAAGCCTACCAATGTACGTCACTTGTGTCTAGGACACATTATCCCCAACACTTGGGCACTCACAGCTCATGTCCAATAGTAGTCCCAACACTCATAAAGGCAACATGCATCATAATGCATCTTAGTCGTTCCAACATGCATGCATCAACCCCAGGGTATCGACAAACATCATACTCGACAACCACGACATTTATCTTTAAGCAGTCTAGTGTTGCCCATTTTGTACTGATAGAGTCGTGGGCGTAACTCTACTCAAGACTCCCCGCTCATCTCTCACCCTAAGAACGTTATTCCAACGAGTGGACATACAAAAACCAATCTTGCATGCAATCGAAGGTCTAAGCCTCCATCAAGAACCTCACCCACACTATCGAGACCTTCGACCCTCATTGGATAGTGTCCACTCGGCACCTAGCCTCATGGAGATCTTCAATCGTCCTCGTGACATCCCAAGAGCTCATTTCCCATCATATGGCAGCTCACTTAGGCGATGTGTAGAGTCTCAATGCAAGACACCTAGGGGTGGTGGAGCTTAAACACCATATTAAGCATTTATAAAATTTTCAAGAATATACTTACGATTGCCTCAATTTTCATAATAAAGTATCCAATTTTTCTATAACAACAAAAAATTCAGTCTAAAATCATCATACTTCATAGAAAAATTCATAGATGCATGAAAAATTATCAAGAAAAATATTTCAAGCTAGTAGAATTTTGACATGTCCACATCCCTTATGGCATGGAGAAATGTGCAAAGACTTCCACCAAGTCCACAGACCTCATGTAAGTTAAAGTCCACTTAAATGGAAAGAGTGCCTGTACCATGACTGGCTTGAGTACCACTCACAACTTCATTGCTGAAAGTGATGCAGATTGGATGGATATGATACTACAGTGAGATGGAGGCAGCATGGACTTTTACTCAAAGGCAAAGCCCACCAATGGGGTAGTAAGTGCCTGTACTACTTGGATGATGGGATGGCAAGCTAAACATCATAGTATTACCTATAGATGACTTTGACATAATTTTGGGAATTGACCTCTTTAAGGTGATTAAGGAAGTGCCCATGCTTAACCTGATCTCAATGCTACTCATAGGTGAAAGACTATACCTGGAGAATGCTTCTCAAAAGCCGACAGAGTCCAACAAAAAGGGTAAGGATAATGGGTTTTCCACACTCAGTCTAAAGAAATGTGAGCCTACCTTTTTAGCAACCTTGTAAGTGACTAAAGAAATCGAAGTTGGTATGCCGCCGTCCGCAGTCAGCCGCCTCCTGGAAAGGTTTTGAAGAGTTAATGACAACAGATGGAGAGCATACATCGCCAAATTAAAAAGACACCAAGGGCCAAACATCCCGCACAAGCGGATAAGATAAACCTGGAATTAGAAAAGCTTTGGAAGCAACTAGATGGTTAATCAACTCAATGTTCATTTGCCCCTATAAAGCACCTCAAGAAGCCCTTGTTATATTTCAAAAGAAACGAGATGGCAACCTGCATCATTGCATCAACTATGAGGCTCTAAAGATGGTGACCGTGCAGAATCATTATCCTATTCCCTTGATCACTGATTTACTAGATCAACTGAGCAATGCAAAATAATTCACTAAACTCATTAAGGTCAGGTTATCACCGAATCAGAATTATAGAATGAGACTAGCCAAAAACTACACATATTATGAGAACAGAGCTTTTGAATGGCTTATGATACCCTTCAAATTGGCCAACGCTCCAACAACATTCTGCGTGTTAATGAACAAAGTATTTCATGAATAGCAGAACAGATTCGTAGTAGCCTACTTAGACAACATTGTAATATGCTATTCATCTGAAGATCGCTTTAAACATTTGAGACTTGTACTTCAGAAGTTGAAGGAGAACCAATCCTTATATTAAGCGTGCGAGGTGCTCTTTTGTTCAAGAGGAAATTTGCTTCTTAGGGCAATGGGGCATGGTTAGATCAAAATGAGTTTGAAGAAGGTGCAAACAATTTTCCATTGGCAAGTTCCAACATATATGAGCAAGTTGGACTCATACCTTGGCCTCGCTAATTATTGTCGGCACTTCATAGAAGGATACACAAAGACTCACCTTTGATAGATTTGTTCAAGAAGGATAGGAAATGAGACTGATCATATGCAAGTCAAATAGCTTTGAATGAATAGAAGTGTGTAATGATGAAAGAACATGCATTGGCCCTCCCATATGGTAGAAAGAACTTTGAGTTGCAACCGAAGCATTAGATTTTGCTCTCAAAAGGTCATGTGGAAAAAAAGCCATCCAATATCATACAAGAGCATGAAGTTGAATAAGGCAAAAGAACATTATGCAACCCAAAAAGAGTTGCTAGCGATCATACATTGTGGCATAATGTGGACATTCCTTGCTCAATAGTCTTCACGAAAAACTAACACAACTACTACTAGACACATCCTTACGCAACTAAAGATGATTTCAAAGAAGGCTTGGTGGCTACAGTTCTTAATAAAATTAGACTCAGAGGTGTAACATAAAACTAGACGCAGCAACTAGACCGTAGATGCCCTTAGTTGGAGACTAGGCCTCAATTCCATGTCCCTAGTAGCCCACCTATCGGTGATCAATATTGTCATGACCAACAAGAAACACATAAAGATGAACTTAGAGAAGGATCCCATGTCCATTAGACTACTTCAACTGATTCAAGAAAGCAAACCCAGAAATTTCAGGTTGATAATAGATTGATCTTCATAATAGGGCACCAAGGTTTTCGTACCTTAAGGACTGAGTGTTATGACGCCCTCTAGACTAGTCACTGAATGTGGCAACATACCTTGACATTAATGCAGCAAGCGTGCTATTGGCCCAAGATGAAAGATGGTGTAATGAGTTATATGAAGGCTGATCACACAGCCAGCAGAAAGATCCAACATCATAAAGCAGTGAAGTTAAGCCCTTCACCATCCCTAGTAGACCCTGAGAAAGTGTGTCCTAGGACTTTATCATTGGGCTACCTCTGGTTAGGGAGTACTCATGCATCTTAGTGGTTATAAGACCGCTACTCAAAGTACGCCACATTTGTTCCAGCATCAACACATGTTCAGGGAGGAGATAGTGTCCCTTTTCTTCAACTATGTCATCAAGCATTGGGGTGTACTACAAAGCATTGTGAGCAATAAGGATAGCCACTTCATTAGAGCATTTTGGTCAAAACTCTTCAGACTAATTTATCAAGTTACACTCCTCAAACTGACAGTCAAATGGAGAGATTTAATGACCTACTTGAAGAGGATATGAGTGATTTTATGAGCGCCAGTAAAAAGGATTGGGTAAAATATCTTTGATGTTGCTTAATTTTGATTTAACACAAATGTTTTTCTTCAAATAAGAGTTCTTTTGAGATTGTAACAGATCAATAGCCAGTTCTTTGACAAATTGTGGCCAATCCATACAAGGGGGAAATGTCCTTGTGCTTACAACTTTGCTTGGAAATAGAAGCACAATATAAGGACTGCCAAAGTGTAACTAGAGAAAGCATCTCATTGGAAGAAGAAGTGGGCAAATCAAAAGAGTCAGCCTGTGTAATTCAATGTGAGGATCTTGTATCAGTGAAATCTCCCAAAGAGAAGATGCAGATCCACGAAGGAAAAGATGAGCGCCTCCTTTGGAAATATAAAGACCATGTCCAAATCCTTGCTTGTGTGGGGAAGGCCTCATACAATATATATCCTCCTGAGGGGATGAAGGACCACCTCTTCTTCCATGTGAGCTTTATAAAGTCATATCTTCTTGCCATTGAACACCATTCATGCAACCTTTCTTGGTAGACCAACATCAAAATAAAGCAACCACTAGTGCCCCAAGTTGAAGAGATCATAGTTGAATGGGAGGATTATATCAACCAGGAAGAAAACAAAGTAGTAGTAGTGAACAAGAAGGGGAGACAAATGGAAGAGATAAGCTAGGTGCTTGCTAGAGGTGTGATACTGAAGCAATGAAAGATCAAAGCCATAACAAAGATCAAGTCAACAATGACTTCAATAGCTTAAGAGGTTCATAAAATCCAAACCAAGCCATGTAAATTTTTATACAATTTTATCGCATCCTTATAATGTTTCCACGAAATGAGGTGAAATTTGTCAGAATTTTAAAATTGTAAAAAAAGTTAAATACAACATTGTAAAAGTTTAGATATTTCAACATATACTAGTGCAAAAAACCAAAAGGCCCAAAACCCTCCATTTAGAGGAATGAATTCAAAAAATCTTCCTTCATATCCGATTGTTACCCATTACCACTAATTGCTTGTATATATTTTTATGCTCTCAATTAGCAACTTATTCAAGTTCTACGCAATCAACACTATTGCTTGCTCGTTGTACTGCATCCTAAGATTGACCCACACACCTCAGTAAGCTCGACGGTCAACTTGGTTGCCATCCAGCTCTTAATAGGCAAGGATGCACCGCTCGATCTTAGGCTATAAAAATCAAACGTGACAATGAGTGGTAAAGGCTAAGAAAAAATATGTCAAAAATATACTATCAGTAAGTGAGTGACACTATTTGGTATATGAAACTTCATACCAGAAAAAGGAAACCAAAATAAAGGATGTCACATGATATAACATAATAGGAGAATGCACAAAATTAACTGTAGCTCTGACAGTAGCAATCGACTATGATTAACAGCCAAAAAAACTAAGCAATCAACCATAATCATGTGAGAAACAGCACCACCCTGGAACCCATTTCTCCATCTAATTCTTCTATGTTGTTGAACCTCCTTAAGCTTACAATTCTGTCACACCTTAAACGAATAAAAAATTCTCAGATAAAAACAAATAGCATCAAAGAGCACACTACCTCACAATAATAAAATGGGAATTGGCTCCTTGCAGTTTCTAAAGATGAGGGAGAGGTGAAACAGGAAGAGAAAAAGACTTTTTATGACAACGTTTGATTAGAGAATGCATACTTTGTGGCCTAGTTTTTGTTTTCTTCTCCTCAACCACCTCTGTATGCCTCTGGCACTCTACTATTAAAAGCTCTTATCCCCTTCCAAAAAATGATAAAAAAGAAGAGATATAAGCTTTCAAGGAATTTTTGTTCCTAATTATGAAATCTGAAACATACAACCAATGTGTGTACATGCTTAATTTCTATGCTTGCAGTTCGAACAAACATATATATAAGTGCAACGAAACATATCAGCAAGAATAACTCATCTTCAAAAATGGCTATAACATTTTGCATACCAATGATCAAAGGAACAGCCACCCCAGATTTCATATGATAAGAAGGCAAAATGCATTTATGCCATCTGTGAACTAGCACGTCAATGACCAATTCACTCTAGTGTCTTGCGAGGAAGTTAGACATTGAGACTTTCAGCCTACAATGGCTAATTTTCATCCCCCTCTGATAAGAAGCAGCAAGAGAAAACCCCAAAAGGAGTATAAAATAATGTCCCATGATCCCAACCAATGTCTTTTTCGTTATCTATCTAAATCTATCTACACTATCTGCAAAGGTTAGGTGATCTTCAAACCCCTATTCCACCCACCTTAGTAAGCGAAGTTCAAGTTTTCCTTACAGTTCCAAAGGTAGTAAAATAACCAAAGTTTGGCGTGACCGTCAATATGTTTCAATGATTCAGGCCACATGAAGTGAAGGTGAGTATTGGCGTAATCGATTTCTCCATTGTGACCTAAAGGTCAGAGGTTCAATCACACAAAACAAACTGATCCCTTGTAGACTCAGCAAGCACTGTAGGAGCCACATGCACAAGCTCATACCATTGATTCAAACTACATGAACAAATTTCCAGAATTGCTAAATTTAGGAGCATAATGGGATTGTTTTGTCTGTTCTGATAAAAAAATCAAGTTATTTTGCGTTTCATTAATTAACATTTATTGAATAGTAATATTTGTATCAGCCCCTTCGCTCTGCCATTCAATGATTTGCTGTGAAAGCAGTAAAAATATGTAGATAAGCAGCTAGTTTCAATTTCCCCATCAACGGCCGCAACAAAAATTATCCAATCAAGAACAGGAGAGAAGCTGATAAAAAATCAAAAAGCAGGGTCTAAAGTCTGTCACAAAATTGATTTTAGAATCCACTGCGCATGGCAACTGTATGCCCAACATTAGGATGGAAAAACCTAGTTTACGAAGCATCTACTCGTCTACAAACTCTTCAATAATTAGCAGTTTAGAGCAAGCATAGGTATCATCATAGTGTTGACGCAGTAGATGATAAGCAAACAGAAACAAAAACCACAACGGACTCCATGAATTGGAAAACTGCAATAAATATCTAGAGAACATACCAGAAGTGACCAGCGATTAGGATCTCGCATGATAAATGGAAATAATTCAGATGGTTGCATCGTCTCAGCAAGTAAGAAGTGATCTACTGCTTTCTCAAAACGCAAGTCAAAAAGCAAAAGGAACCCCACTTGAGCATGGACAAAAGACAGCATTTCCTTGGTTATTTCACCTTCACCTTCAAGCTCCTCTGCCAAGGAAATGGCTTCCACAAAATTCTTCTTCCTCAACAGGTCCTTAATTTGCTCCTCAGCACACATTTTGCGATAGCAAACAACCTAGTATGCAGCAGCACTGATCATTTAGCAGAGACATCAAGGCAAACTTCAAGCCAAGAGCGCATTAAGTCGCAAAGTGCCCCTAGAGCCTAAGCAGTGCAAAGGGTCCATGGGGATATGATGTGCTCATTTATGAAATATGTATTTATAATGTTCTTACAATTAGTTTCGGTTGTTGAAACTAAAACACCAAAAAATATATATGGCAATAATCATATGCTTATAGTTCAACCAACAACATAAAAAATGACAATTAATAAGCACAATTTAGTACAAACGTATAAGAATAATAAATTCATCAACAAACATGAAATATTATCATCAAAATATTCATAATAAAAACTAAAATTTATTATCATCAAATAAAAGTTCATGTCTTGCTCTTCTTTAATTTATAGCCTTAATTTACTTCTTCATATTTACATGTCTCTCTAATCTTCATTATTTTTAAACTCCAATGGAGTAGCCCAAGAGGTAATCATCATTCAAGATTCACATTATTTCAATTTAATATAATGTGTAACCTCATTTACTCTAATAATTTTAAATATAAAATTCTTTGTCAAAAAATTATCCTCGAATGTAAATCCATTATCCATGTCATGGTCCACATCATTTCTTCTTTTCAGCCACTCATTACTTTCATCAATCTCAATTTCATAAACACCAAATTAGTATTATAGGTAACGATTAAATATAATAGATAATTTAAAAACAAATAATTATATTTAAAGGGAACAAAAGATGCTCAAGGCACACTCCTTGAGCCTAAAAAAAGGCACCCGCCTTAAAACCTAGATGCATGCCTATTGAAATAAGCCTCGCCAATGTATGTTGAGGCACCCATTGCCAGGCTTTGAGCCCCGAGCCTATATGCACCTTTAATAACATTGCATCAAGCTGTGATGGATTATTCATGCAGACTTAATAAAATAGAGATCCATGCCTGAGAAGCCGGTAAGAAAAAGTATATAAATTGGGATATATTGAAAAGTGGATTTCATGGATGCAATCACAAATGATATTACTTCTCAAAACAAAAACGGAAGTCGTGTATGAAGAACTCCTACCTCCAATCAAATATGGAGAGAGAGCGAGAGAGAGATGGAGTGATTTCAAGCAGATGAGAATCAAATGTCCCAAATTCCCAGACAAACCTCATTTTACTTGCAACATGTAATCTCTGACATTCACAAAGAGCATTCTTTTCCTTGGAGGCTCCAAATTTAAATGTACAAAGACACCTCTTGATACAAGGAATACAGAGGGATCTGTCCTATATATTGGACAATTTTCTCTAATCAATCCAGCATGTGATGATATTAAGAGGCATAGGTTATTTTGTGTTGATTTTATCTTCTATTTATTGTACTTATCCAAGTAAAAGTACATATTCAAACAAGGTGTGTAGACCTGGATGACCACAACCATCTCTTTTCAGACTACTTTCCCATTGCTTTTTCATCTTTCTCTATTCACTACAATGCCCTTTCGTTCTGTCTTCTTTTCTTGTTTACTGGTTCTGATTTCTACATTGGTGAACAAATCAGACACCAAGTCTAAAAACAACTTGGTACCAAAGCTAAAACAAATCCACACACTAGCGTCATTTTCTATTGTTGCCAGATTCTTTGAGAGATCTAATTGATCAGGCGAACGGCAACAACGATGCAACACACCAATGACATCTGGTTGCTGGCATTGCCTAGCGATAGGTGTCATCATCCAAAATTGGCACGACATTAGAGTGCAACAGATACCAAAATTCCTGAGTCAATTGGGATAAACAATATACGTGTGGTGAAATTAACCATATCAAAAGAATCAAAACCCTAGACCCACAATTATAATATAGAATTTCCATGAATCTGAGCTGCACTTGCTACCTCAACACTTTTACATTTCCGTTCAAGAGTTCTCATTGTGTTTCCAGACCCCTCTGAGACCCATGATTCAGACAGCCTTGGAGCTACATATTTTGGCTCAACTAGTGCATCTTCAGTTTATTATTTAATCAAGTTGGATTAATAGATTGTGCAGAAAGAGGGAGTATGTGTCATCCTTCACTTATCTGCAAAGAAATTCACTAGAACCAATCTGAGCTGCCATTGCAGTCTCGACATAATTTAGACAGCCTTGGAAATGTGATTTTTTGCTCAACTCATGCATCTTCAGTTCATCAATACAACTAAGCTGGCTTAGTATATTGTGCAGAAACAGGGGTTATGGCCAGACTTCTCGTTTCTGCCAAGAAATTTCATAGAACCAGAGAGTGACAGTTCCTGAACAGCCAAATACAGATGTTTTATGGTTTCCCAGGTTTAAAAGGCTGATCTTTTATCACTGCATATTGACCTGCTGATCTTTTATCGTCCCATCACATTTCATATATATATAT
>JAODPA010103259.1:0-19835 GCA_025585075.1 Nepenthes mirabilis | reverse complement strand
CGTTTCTGATTTGTTGGGCAGTTTTTTTTTTTTTTGGCAAGGTAAGTTGATAGGGAGTATTTGTTTTCCCCTTTGGTTGATATTGATGTTCTTTGTGTCCATAGATTATGTTTGTGTTTAAGCTGTTATTTATTCTGGTTGATTTATGGGCGTTGGTGGTTTTGTGAAATTATTAAGTGGATTGTAACGGGTTGTTCAGTATCTCAGGGATCCCTGTTTCTACCATTAATTTCATTCATGACTGCTTTTCTTCCCTACTTTACCTGCTGTTAGATAGGGAAATCATATCATTTGAACATTGATGCGTGTGAGGAATTTTTGGTATATTGTAGGATTCTTACTTCTGTCTGTTTTTTCTTTTTGATTGATAAATTCAGAGTTATATCAATGGATCGGGGAATTTGAAGGAATTAGGTTCAATTAAGGGCTTGGGATGCTAGTAGAGCAATAGCTGATGGGCATGGTCCCCAATGTTTATGTTTTTCTTGAATAAGATTAACACAAGCAAAGAACTGAATCATGGTTTCATTTTTGTGTTCCTTTTGATTGGATCACTTAATCTCAACACAATCTTTATTCTGAATGCTTTTCCTTCTATAAGTGATTGACTAATACCACAGTTAAAATTAATCATGTACACCTCTTGTAACAATACATTTCAATAAATTTGTAATGGATGAAGAAAGATTGTAAAAACAGTTATGATAAACTCAAGACTTAGCGTGATCAAATGCTTTAATTGATTGTTTGCCTCCAAAAATTAATTTCCTGTCGATGATTAGAGAATCTCGGCAATTAATTGGATTCATCAAATGCGAATAACATCTAAAGGGGACACTTGTAGAATAAGAGATGTGAGAAGGGCATTTTAGATTGCTGAAGGGTGTTTAAGATGATTTGAGTTCCTAAAACATAGATTAGATGGCACTTGGGTGTGGAAGAGTAATTTGTTTGCAGTTAGAGGAAATAGGAATGGGAAAAGTAATTTGAATATGTTTCAGCTTTCGGTGTATTGCTTTAATCAAATGGAATGACAAAAGATGATTTGTATTACCAAGCCTTTGTTATTTTGTTATTGTTTATGTTACTTGTTTTCCTCCTTTGGATTATGAAATCGTATTGGATTCAGCTTATTCAGAATATGTTTTCAGTGAAGATGGTCATGGGAGCTCTGCAGCTATTTCTTATTCTGGTTCAGCTAGCAGAACTTTCATTTTCTGTTTATTGGGGCCGGAAATATTTACCTAAGTTGTGGTTGCATAGTGAAAAGGAAAAATGGTTCTAAAGTTGTCAAGATCATACGTTTGTGAAAATCACTAAAGCCATTGTTTTTCTAGTGTCTTGTTGCAAAATGAATGCACTTGGCAAGTAGTAGAAATTGATCCAAGCTACGTGTTAGAAATTGTTGTAACTCATAAATTTTCTTCTTTTGGGTGGAGGCTTCCGATGTGTTTGGTATCATCCCTTTACTGTGTAAAACTAAGTAAATCTATGTAAACAAAGTGATTTTAAAAGTATTTTATCTTTGATTAATAGAGAAAAAAACTATAAAAATCAAAATTGTAGAAAACTATGGAAATCTCTAGTTATATTATCATGGTATGAGTAGGTAATAATCAAAATAAAGACATTCAAATAACAATTATTTGTAAATTTTATAAACCCAAATAACCCAAAACTAGATTGGACATACCATACATAAAAAAAAAAAAAATATAATAAACCATCTCAGCAGCAGATATAGGACATGGCTGAACTAAATCCTGTCCGGCCTTCAAATAATATAAAAACCTACTCAAATCTAAAATATCTATAAGCTAAAGTGTCTGATCAAATATCCAAAATATCACAAATTAAAGTCTTGCATCTCATCCATTTGCTACAATTTCCCAAAATAACATGCTGTAGATAACTCAAATATACATGAATCTAATGCATAAATCCCAAACATTTCTCAAAATACAAATACAACTAAATAAAAATTTTTCAAGTATCCATCGTCTATATCCAATAAGCATTTGAGGCCCGCTAATTTTAAAAGATTAGAAAATATAGCAAACTATAAGCTTAATGCTCAGCAAGTACATATATGTGATATATAAAAACGTGTCCATAAAACAGATGGAAGGACGAAAAATTGTGAAACATATGTGAAATTTAATATGACAAACTTTCCATTAGCACATTCAAATCATAAGTTCTTACGCATAGTTTGTTACATATACAAATATCAAATCATACAAATTGTATGAAATTATCAGAATCTAAATCGTATAATGTATCCATGAAATTCAAAAGTCCAAAATCATGCAAATTTAATAATCATATTAAAATCTGCAAAATTTAGAAGGCTAAAACATTTTAAAACATAAAATCTGATGAAGGTTAAATCTCGATAATCAATCACCAGTGACTATGTGATGTCCCACGTCGGATGGGGAGGGGAATGAAGCGTGCCTTATAAGGGCGTGGATACCTCGCTCTTGTGGATGCGTTTTGGGGGTGGTGGAGGCCGCCTGCGAGAAACAAAACTGTAAGGGCTGGGCCCAAAGTAAACAATATCTACAAGCGGGTGCCTAGGGACATTACAAATAGTATCAGAGACGGAGCCCGGTTCGATGTGTCAACGCAGACGCTGGGCTTTCAATGGGGGTGGATTGTGATGTCTCACATTGGATGGGAAGGGGAACAAAGCGTGCCTTATAAGGACGTGGATACCTCTCCTTTATGGACACGTTTTGGGGGCGGTGGAGGCCGTCTGTCAGAAATAAAATCGTGCGCCTGTGTGGCAAAGCGGACAATATTTACAAGCGGCTGCCCGGGGACATTACAGACTATCACACCAATTTACCAAAAGACCTAACTTGAAGTCGATACACTGCTATTTAAGATTCATAGGCGCGCCTCCTACTTTTTTTTTTTTGATAGACGAGATAAAACTCCATTTTCTTTTTTTTTTTTTTTCAACCATGGATGGTAGGTGTTCCGCCTAATATAGTAGAATATGTCTAAATATATACCATTAATTTTATAAAGTTCTAAAAAAGGGGGGGACTCTATGACAAATATACAAAATTTTTTCATCTTGTGAGAAAAGTACAAACTCAGATTAGATAATAAAATAAAATTATCACCAAACGCTTGCACAGACTAGCACATGTAAAATCAATTGTATAATATTTCATGACTTTTCTTCACAATATTTCTGTATAAAAACATAATCTTTCAAAATACTCACTTTTTCAGTGAAAAATGAACAAAATTTTTGAACATTTGGTAAAACCAAATAAAATTCTAAAATATTCAGTGAAAAACATATACATACAACAATATTCAAAAAATGGGTATAAGAGTGACATGTATAATAAAATAAAAAATCATAAGCAAAATCGAAGTATTCTAAGAATAGATTAAAGAATGGGCTTAGTTATACTTGCCTTCAATATTATATTTAGTAGATCTAATTCAAAAAAGCTCCAAAATCTCTTCATTTCTCCTTCTCTCACTTTCCTCTTTTTCTTTCTTCATTCTCTTTCTCTCTTCTCTCGCTCTCTTCCCGCGTGAAATAGCAAGAAAATTGGTGAAGACCCTTTTATACCGAAATTAGCGCATATGTGCCGGTTAGGCACACATCAATTGTCACTCAAACACACAAGCATGCATGAGCATTGCACCAGGCGCATTTCAGGCATCAGCATTTTGCCCCAACCACATATGAGCACTGTAACAGGCGTATCTCAAGCACCGCACAATCTGTCTAGATCATGCATGAGCGTGCTATAGGCTCTCCTGAGGCGCAAGGCTATTGCCTCAAATACACTTGATCGTGGCGGCAGGCACTATTCTATCACTGAATTTTCATCTAAAACAAAGAAAAAATTGTGAAAAGTTGTAAAATATATGACAAATAATGTGGGTCATATAGACAACAATCTGAATTTTCACAATTTTATATCATACAAACCAAACATAATACATTTCATAAATTTCTATAGTTTTCTTGTCCAAAATTTTGCACAATTCTATCACTGAATAGTTTTTCATATTTTTTTCTTATTAAAGGTTATACCAAACACAACATTAATCTTGTTGCTTCAATTAGAATTTTGGGAGCTAACAGGGATCACTACTTGTCGCAGCAATTATACCTTTGTTGTTATTATGATAAAGCCTGATAATAAGCCCTTCCTCTTGAAATAACAATCTCAAATGCCAGTTGATTTTGTTGATAGCATTTTTGTAGATCACATGATTTTATTCCCTGGCCTTTTGTACAATGAAAATCAGCAGAGCCGTCAAGTGGCATATTGATATTGCAATTTCTTCATTGGGCAGCCAAATCTTGATATTTTTTCTGCTTTTGTCATTTTTTTAACATGGCTATCCTTTCATTTCCATTATTTTGAATACTGATTTAAGTTAGGCCTTTGAGTACCAAACGGAAAGTAATTAAATGTGTCATTTATCTGCGTTTCATCTTCCTTTCTGATTCAGTCATTGATATATCAATTTGACCAAAGATCTATATTTACATAACAACATCTATGATTGATGCCTTCTCGGCATTGACTGACCGCTTTATTTTATTGGCATAGATCTTTCGTGTTATTGTATTAAGCTTTCTTCCTGAAACATGCAGAAATGTGCCTAAGATTCCTTTCTGAGAGATCTGATCTCAGAGCTGCTTCATTTGGTGATGATCACTGAGAAAATGTTAAAGGGAGGTGATTTTGATATGAATTCTGTACAGAGTTGTGCTGATACATTCAAGGGAGCATTAAAGAACACGATACTAAACCAGGAGCTTGTTTTCAGAACACAGGTGTTTATTTCTGCAGTTTCCTGGTTCATATTTACCTTAATTTTGATGATAACGTATATATATCTTCATGATTGATGAAAATGATTTGTGAAGTAAATTGGAAAAGAAAAGTACCAATCTTACTAGAATTTTACTCCAATTCTTAAAAAGAAGGTCCTATATTGTCATTTTCATTAAAATTATAGTAAACTTGTAGTTTAAGTAGTGTTATGATGATGCTACTGTGGTTTAATGCCTCTAATAATTTATTGGGTATTGTACAAAGTATTTAAAATATGGAAAAAAAGACCATTTAGGTAATATTTTCAAAGGAATTGTAAATAGATATGCTGATTTACCAATCATTGATTGTTCTAAAACTGCTAAACTTACATCAAATGCAATCGTACCTAGAATGAGTATTGGAGAAATATATAACAGATCATTGGGCCATGCAAGCTCCCTGTAATAATTATGACCTATCCCTTTAGCCAATTTCATCAACTATCTATATTTCAAGTGACATAAATTGTTGACCCAATATTTTTATTAGTAGACTGGCACAATCTCTTAAAGAAGAAAGCACGTCATCCATTATTTTTGGTAGATTTGAGCATTTATCCAGTTAATTTGACTCTTTTTGGAAAACAATTTGTCAGGTCTATGAACTTCATCGGTTATATAGGATACAGAAGACTCTAACCAATGAATTTAAGTGGAAGGAGTTTGATAGCTATACTTTGGCCAAAGGAAGTTCACAATCGACCTCATTTACTCCAAATAATTTGGCCGAGTACAACATTATTGGGGAAGAGATACCATTTTCTTCTGCTATGGCAGTGAGCGAAGCTAGCAAATTGCAATCTTTCCATGTGAGTGCTATGGATGAATATAACAATATTAGGAGCGGTTGCGGCTGTACCAGGCAATACGTACCGGTATAAGACATATTTATGCTGTTTTTTGCAAAGCATAACAAAAAAATATGAGGGAAATACTGGCTGATATATTATGTTATGTCGCTGATAAGGCGATATACCGAGAAATATCAGTATCAATCTTTCCCAATATTGATTTATATTGGCCGATATGTCTTTTCATGCTTATGACCCTGGGTCTGTAATGTTATTAAAAAAATTGTCCCAGGCCAAACAGATGCAGCCCACAAAGCAAGAGTACTCGGAAAAGCAGCAGCAGAATGTACAACATGATCTATGGTATGGACTCACCGACTTTACACAGAGGCCTCTTGATCTCCGACTGCCTGCTGATGAATTCATCAGCCATGTCAATAATTACTTCCCAGAAAAAGGAAATCTTTGGAATTCATTTGATGCTTCGGGTAGAAATAAGAATTCTCTTCGAATTGAAAAGATATCTGAATTGAGTGACATTAAGCTTTCTCTAAGCCTTACAAACGAAATTGACAAGAAGAGTGAAGATGGAAAAAGGACCTGCCGCATCCCCCATGATGTCGTTGACCTGGAAGATCCACCTCTGAGCTTGTCAAACAATGATGCGTGTTCTGCATTTGCTTCTCGTTTGGCTGCGAGCTCCTCAGAGGCTGCAAAGAGAGACCTAACTCATGGGATCACTGAGAGTGGCTCTCTTGGCTTTTGTCCAAGCTATGGAAAAAAGGCACCATATAGTTCAGGTACTGTAAATTTATATTACCTATAGTCCATTGGCTTTAGATTTCATGATTTGCCTAAAAATAGATCTAATTAAAATCGGATTCCAGTTGGAGTTAGAGGAATAAGTATGATCATTAAAGTCGGGCCGGGTAGGGTAGGTCCGATTGCTCGGGCCGAAACCACAACCCTATCCATCTACATTCAAAGCTGGGTTTGGACCTGGCCATGGAAATTTAAATTTTTAAAGAGAAAAATTATATTTACATGACAAACTACCTAAACTCATATAATATTATACAAAATATAATATTTAGATAACAAAAAATGACCTAAAAATATTTAGTAGAATAGTCCTTGTATAAAGAAGTTATTATTTACTCAAAAAATGTGGTTTAATGAGATTATTTTTAAAGACAGAATTTTTCAAAAATATCAAAATATATGTTTTACAAATATTCAGAGTCCATATCAGAGCGGGCAGGTCATTTTCACCTGTAGCCTTGCCTGACTCGATTTTGATCGTGATTGTCTATAATACTTATCTACTTTAACTCAAATTATAAAATTTTAGATTTGATAGACCAGGTTGAATGGGCAGCCCTATTTGATCAGATCTGCCCTTGTATTGCTTTTTTCACAGAGCAAAGAAAATGCTCGACTATTAGTAAGGCTCTATCTAAATTCAAAAAAAAAAAAAAATTAAAGAAAATAATTGTCCAAGGATTTGTATAAGATTAATTTTTTAATCTCATTTCCGTTGAAACTTTCATTTTGCCGTAAAATTTTCCACAATCTTAATTGGCTGATAAGCAATCTCAGACTCTTCAATCAACTCCCTTGCCTGCAGGATTCAATACACAAAAGATTGAAACACCAAATACAGACTGCTTCAACAAAAATCGACTATCATCATCATGTGAACCTCTTCATCTGGACCTTAATAAAGTCATGGAAGATATGTCATCTTGCCTCTCGAATAATTCTATGGAGCTGAATTCAGTCAGCGGCTTTTCAGGTGTTTCCCGGAAAGTTGATCTTCAGTTCCCTGTCAATGCTTCTCTTGCCCCTTCTCGTTCAATAAACCCAAACACTAACCACTCCATTGAAAATCCTGAGTTTCCTCCGCAAGAGGATCATTTGTATTTTAGTTTAGTGAATGGAGATGGTAGAAGTAGGGAAAATTTGACTGAGGAAGATGCCGAGTCTAAAGAAAATATTGATAGCAATACTGACTTCATAGATCTTGAGACGGTGCCTGGACATACTTTTGATGTTGTTGAAGACCCGTGTAACCCTGGATCAGACCCAAAAAATGAAAGCGTGGGCTCACAATCAAAACTATCAGATCGAATTTTGGGTGATGGAGATAAGATAGATGCAATGACAGTCGAAGATCACAAACTGTCTGGCTCTTGCAAATCTGACGGTAATACTGATGACCAGTCGATCAGCAATAGGACTATGCAGTCTGGTATTGAATGCGGAGAATCCCATTTTTCTACTTCTGATGAGTCCCGAAATGATTCCCTGGGATCTCGGGTCAAGGAAGCTTCTCCGGGCGACCCGGATCAAAGATCTTCTGACAGTAGGGAGTCAAGCAACCAATATATTGACAAGAGAGGACAGTCAGAAGTGGATGAATTGGTGCAAAAAGCAGCTGAATCACTTGTATTTATATCTATGAAAGGCCGAGTTTGTCCAGAGGATGTTTTAATGAGAGCTAATTCAAAGGAGTTTAACAATGCGGACAGCAGCAAACCTGAGTATTCGTCAGAATCTTTTGAGTCGATTGCATTGAAGCTAACAGAAAGCAGCTCCAACGACTATTCCATGTCGTCGAAGACATTCCAAGTATGTGAATCAGAGAAGAGGGATTTTGGTTATAAGCTGAAAAGGGGGACAAGAATGAGAGATTTCCAGAAAGACATACTGCCCGGATTGTCTACTCTGGCGAGGCGTGAAATCTGCGAAGATATCAACATAATGGAGAGCGTGATTAGATCGCGAGAGTACAAGAGGATGAGATCGAAGATGAACGGTGGAGAAAACTGGTCCAAAACAACAAGAAGCAGACGATCGAGAGCGAATTATAGGAGAAGATACTATGCTTGAAGTGGATCTGTAAGTTGGTGAATGGAATTATATGTTAATTATAGATCTAATTTGGCTTCTTAACGCAAATAATCTAATGCTGTTACTGACTTGAGAATTCTACTTGTTTTGATTTCCCTTTTCCAGTGTAGAATTTGGTTTTTCCATTTGGGATCTTTGAGTATGTTATCCTATGAAGCACCAACACTCACCTGGACTAAACACCTTCCTGGCATGCTTCAACCGCTCTCTAATTTTAATGCTCACATATTTTCAACACATTGAATAATTTTATAATTTATACAAAAATCGGCGTTCTATTTGAATTTAAAAGACTCATTTTACCTATGTTTTAATGTGGGTTTTCACTAAAAATATCAATGTAGTTAGTTTGTATTCGTTGATATGCACTCGATATTTGAGCAACTTAATTAAAAATATAACTAATATTTGAAAATTTTCCTCTGTAATTGTCTAGGGTTAATGAGGTTGTAGCAATAGCTAGGCCTAATTAAAACTAGGTTGTCTAATCGATTTGTGGCATGATCATGTGAGTAGGTTATAATTTTATAATAATTAAACCCGATTAAAATCTTTCCCTTTAATGTGTCCTAAGATTCGGGTTGTGATACGAATTAGGGGGACACTTAATCTTTCACTGTAGGTTGAATTGGAGTAAGTCTGTTCTCCGTCTCTATTAACATGCACTACAAATAATGAACGAGATATCAGAGGATTGGTGAGATTTACTCCCTGATTTATCATTCGATACTCAAATCAGAAATCTTTTTAAGAAAATATAAAAATATAAGGCGGATGTAAAAAATGCAGAGTTGCATGTATGCAGGGGATGTGAGAGGAGGTCTGGGCTCTCGTATGCGCTTCGCAGGAAGCGGCTTGGTGAGACAGAGGATCGAGCTTTGATATGCTGCACCTGGTGAGTGGCTCATTAGGGTGCACTCACTGGAGAGCGTCTTAAAAAGTAAGGAATGCACTCGATTGGAGTGACTCACTAAAGTTGCATCCTATGACAAGTGACTTTATGAGTAGGAGAAGGAGCTGTGCTAGGGAAAGAGAGTTTGGTTTTTCTTAAACTCTCGAATCTCGTTCGAGTGATGATTTAGCTGAGGGTTTGATCAATCCTCCATGTGTGCGAGAATTCTTTCATTTTTCTGCGATAGTGAGGAGTATTTGTAATACTTTGTAGAGAAAGCTTTGATAAGAATGCTCATAATAAGTGTCCCGTTAGGATTTGCCAGCCGTTGGGGCATTGATGGAAGCTATCGTTGTCAAATGTTGTCTTGTGATGGTGGCATAACTGTAGCTGGTGGTCGCCAACAGGGGTGAGGCTGTTTCTCACATGGATTAGCTGGGCTGCCATTAGTCAGCAGGCACAGTGGTTTCCCATAGTTGACCGCTACTATTATTGGTTGGAATCTGTTGCGCCGGCGCCTTCTACGCTATCAGACTGCCATCGTTGAGGTGGATGGTAGACTTAGGCTATAATCGGTTGAGTTGCAGAGGTTGTTTACTGATTCTGACCCATCACTCCCCCTAGGCTTACTCGTAGTAAATAGGCTAGCCAAACAGTCTCTTGGACCTTGCTCCTTATTGGGCTTTGCTAGCAAGTGGGTTGGTTGTCAGATTGACCCGTATCCCGACAGGACCAATCACTAGCTTCCCATGCCGGATAGTTGGGCCTCCCCGGCTCCCGGTATGTTAGATGATGGACGTTGCGTGCTGAGCCTGCTCACATGTCTCTCCCTGAGATGCCTTAGTTGTCAATTCCCGAGAGCTACGCTCCTTCCCTAGGTGCTTCACAGCTTTCCATACAATGGCACAGAGATTTGTTGCCATGTATGGAAAATTCTTGTTTTGAACCAAAGCTTGGCGTCGATTCCTTGCCAGTCATTAGCTGACGTGTCTTTTTCACTGGGAGATTGTCATCCTTCTCCCTCGGCTATAAATGGAGGGGCTACTTGCTCTTTGTTCCAAGGTTCATCCTCACACTAGCTAAGTGATGTGAGGGTTCGAAATCGTCTTGGGACCTCCAATGCCTTGCATCGGGATTGGATGGTTAACTAGAAAGTTAGAATATGTGCCTGGCACTCGCAGTGTTGCCACTGGCTATTCTTGTGTCGCTTGGACCCTACTCAAGCTATTCTCGTTGCGCCACACTTGGCAGCTTAGTTGTAGAGTCTTTTTTATTTTCCACCTCCGACCGACATTCAGACGTCCTCTTCTAGAGGGATCTCCTGCGGACAAGCGTTTCCCAAGATTGTCTCATATCTTGGGAAGTGGCCTTGCCTCAATCTCTTCTTTGGTGGTCATCACTGAAGCTTGTTAGAAGTGGAGCTTTCAGGTGGGAAGCTTCCCTGTCGTTGGTGGAGGTGTTTTGTTCTTCTTTGTCAAGGAATTGCTTCCTATTTACCTCATGCGACACTTGGTTTTCAGTCAAGACGTTCCATGGGTAGGTAAACGAAGTCCCCAAGGTGTCTCACTTGCGCCCGTCCTCCCTATACGTGTCTTCCCCGAACCAATTTTCAAGCACACACCGTCGGTTTTTTGCTCCATATATTTTGCACTATTTCTTCTATTATGTACTTTTACTAATGTAAGTTGTGTACTTTGTAAAATAATTTAATGAATGAAACCATTGAGTATTTGTCTTCTTCTCATGCTTCTAGAATCTTATTTCCTTATCTTTGTGTATGACTTTATGATTGGAGTGTCTTTGTACCGTTGTGTGTGACCTGACGTCTGATAGCCAAACGGACTGGGCGCTCGGTGGCTCAGTTTTTTGATGACCAGCTTCTCAGTTGGCCATCCCAAGTGCTTGGCTTGGAGGCTAACTAGGCAGGAAGGCGTCGAGCCAACCTGGGTCATGCGCAGCGCACTTTCCATCTTAAGCCATGTCATGTGACAAGCACCTTATTTTTAGGAAGTTAGGCTTCTGCTGAGGCCATAAGTTGTCATGATCGCCATTTCGGCCAACGACATAGGCACTCCTAAGGGCCTGCATTTTTATATTTATTGTTGATAGGATGGTTCGATTGACTGGCATCATTGCTAGTGTGTCCGTCTGTGCACGGAAAATCAAGGCGTCTAGCCATCTTAATTGACGATGGGAAGGAGCGCGTTGTGGTGCCTCCTGGGGCTGACACGCATAGCTGCCATCATGAGGGTGGCTATTTGACTTCCCATGCGACGTTGTTTTCAGTTCAGGGTCTTAGCCTATTTAAACCGAATACCTCTCGCCATTTCCCAGACTTTGCTTTCATCTTCGAACCGTCGTGAGCCCCCCTTTGTATACTTCCTTCTCCTACTTTACTAGCCATGGTTTTTGACGAGGTCAGGAAGTTCCGATCAATTCTTACCATTACCATTGATGACATTCAGTCACTGCTTTCTCAGTTTAGGGTTCCAAGGAGTACGACATTTTTGTTGGTTGGTGAAGATGGTAGGGCATATTCTTCACCGAAGGGCTTTATTACAGTTTACAAGATTCACCTACGGGAAGGACTTTGCTTTCCAGTGCCATTGGAGTTGTACGCGATCCTTGTGGGTTTGGGGGTGGTGGTGGCAAGGCTTATGCCCAACTCCGTCCAGTACCTCATGTCTCTCTGTGTCTTCTTTTGCTGTCATGGCTGTAAGTTTACTATTACATTGGTGAGAGCAATTTTTACTTTTTTTCCCTAAAAGTGAACTAGATTTCGTTATCCCCTCACCTCGACTTTAACTTTAAAGGGCCAAATTTTGACTCGGTCAAGCATTGGAGTGACCGTTTCTTTTACTTGGTAGTTCCATCTGGCTGGGCCGTATCCAATGAGTTGGGGAAAGTGCGGCCTAGTCTCAGCAGGCCCCTAGATTACAACGAGAAGGCTCGGGAGAAGTCTCTGGTGGACCTCATCTTGGCTAACGCCACTACTTTCTGAGAGATGGGGCACTCGCTGATTGTCGGGGCCTTTGCTACTACAACATGGGGGCCGGGCCTTGAGGAGACGACCACTAGTCGGAAGAAGCCGAGGACGTTGGTCATTCAAGAGCCCTTGAGCCGGCTGTCGAAATGGCATCGCTCCTCTTCCAATGACACTTCTTTGGATTCCATTTTTTCTTCTGGAGAGAACGAGGCCACGTTGGAGCAAGTACAATGACCAGGAGCACTTAGAGGAGGGTGGTCCCTACTCTTGCCTCCTCTTCGGGTCAGACATCTAGCTTTGGAAAAATAAAGGGAACCAAGCCCGTAGCAACTCTTGCGCTGATTTTGGGCTCTGGAGATGTCAAAGCTAGAGTCGAACCCATCTCCGCACCTGTCTTGGCCCAGTTTGGGGTCCCGGCCGACATTGAAACCTTGCATGAGGAGTCGGTGCTCAACATTTTCATTGGCATCGCTAAGGGGGCCTTAGGCCAAGATTGGACTTCGGACGCCCTTGCCGAGCCAACTATCGAGGTTGTAGCGAGCAAAGATGAGGTTCCCGCCTGTACGACGAAGGCGTCTAGTGATATTTCTACACAGTTGTCATCAGCTTGGTTGATGAAGCTGATGGAGTCAAAGGGCTGCTGAAGGCACTGTGGTCGCCGAAGAGCCTCCTTCTGAGGTGATCGGTGCCATTGATGTGCCTCCAGTTGAGGTAGTTGAGGTTGTCGAGGCGCCTCCTTTTAACCCTTCGGAGCCTACGGTCCAAGAAATGACAGCTGTCGTGGAGACCGTGGAAGAAGCTGCAGGATCAGCCCCTAAGTTCCTAAGGTTTGAAGGAGACCGGTTTGCTATAGTTGAGGAGGCCACGGGGTCACTTGAGGCTGCCCCTGGCGGTCTACCCTCATAGCAGCTTTCATTTATTTAGGTACTTTTTTAGCATCCTTTGCCTTTTCTCTACTTTCGTCTTGATCCGCCTAACATGCTTTCTGCTGGTAAGTACAAGAGAGGGGTCTCCAGCTTTCACCGGCCCTTGACAATCTAGCCCAGAAGCATGTCAGTGGGGCAGAGCATAGAGCCGTAGCTGAGCAAGCGAGGTCAGGCGAGGAGCGGATTGAGGTCCTCAAACGTGAGCTGCACAAGGCTGGAGCAAATATCACTTCTCTCTAGGGGTCGGTCTGACCATTCTTGGAGCGGTACTCCCTTCTTCGTGGACACTGCCTCCGACTTGAGGACCAGTTAAGGGCCTCCATTCTAGCGGAGAGGCACGCCAAGGTGCTGGAGGGTAAATACTGGGACAATATTCATCTCTACCGCCAAGTGGTGCAACTTGTGGCCACGGACTTTCCTGTCTCCCTCCATCTGGTGAATGCTAATTCCCCATGGGAGTTAGATCTATTGAACCCTACTGAAGGGATGGTCGGGCCTTCATCTTCACAGCTGAGCAGTCATCAGCTGCCGAGGCACTCCTCTTTGGATAGCTTGGCTCCTCTCTCTTTTTTTTCTTTTTTTTTTTTTTTTTTGCTTCTGTATTGTTTGGGGTGAATGGCCCACCTTGTACATTTGGAACCATTGTAATGAGATTTGCCAGATTGTTGTGACCTTTGCGGCTATTTGCTTGTACTTTCATGTGGAATTGCTTTCCTTCATCTGGTCGGCTAAGTGCTGTAGCTATCGTCGTCAGGTTTTTTTTGGGCACATTTGCCCGGTGGTGCTCGTTCCCATGGAGAGGGGACGTCACAACACCTTAATTATGTGGAGTGCTCTATCCTATAAGTAGGACGTCGTTGCATGCCCGATGGTGAACCTTGCTAGGGCTAATTGGATTTCATGTCGCAATAGCTGGGACCTAGCGGAGTCGTAGGCCGTAGTCCGCACATTATCGTATTGGCGCTTGGTCCTGTCTAAGGATGTCGTAGCTCATGCACATCTGGTACTAGTCTGCCCACCGTTGTCGACTAAGAGTGCTCTCTCCGTTGGAGGGTGGTCGTTGCATGACATTTGTAAAAACTCCCTAAGGTTTTAGTCGCTGTTTGTTTGGGAGCTCCAAGAGCCCCAGGCTTGGGTTTTCAGCTGTGGAAGGGTCGTTTGGTGCGGGACCAAGGTTTGAAATTCGACTGCTTAGTAGCCACTCGGCTCGGGTTTAAGGTTTTTTGACTGCCTGTGGATCGTGAAGCAGGTCAGGACGAATCCCACCTGATTTAGGGGCAGTCTAGATCATTCGATTTTATGAAATAACAAACATGCATGCATTCATATGGATAAGTTTGCATGAACAAACAATAATTTTATTAACTAAAACATGATATATTTACAAGCATTCAAAATGATGCATATTAACCTTACATGGGCTCAGCTGGAGCATATTGGTAGTATCTTTTGAGGTGGGTGGCGTTTCATGTCCTTATAACTAACTTGCCGTCCTAGGTGCGTAATTTGTATGCACCGTTCCAGAGGATTGCCGAGATGAGGAACGGTCTCTCCTGATTTAGAGAGAGCTTGTTATTGTAGGCGATTTTTCCAGTTGCCTTTATGCTCCGTAGGTCGAGGTCCCTCATCTCAAACTAGCGGGCTCTTACTCTCTTATTGTATTACTGCGCAATTCGTTATTTATAGACTGCTATCCGAAGGTGCATTGTGTCTCGGGTTTCTTTGAATAAGTCAAGGTGCTCCCTGAGCCTGTGAGAATTGCTAAGTGACATTGATCGGGACGACCACCTCAGTGCCGTAACATAGACTGAAAGACTTTTCATGGGTCGGCTCCCTCGTGGTGGTCCTGTATGACTAGAGGACAGATGGCAGCTCATCAACCCAGAAGCCCCCAACGTTCTCCAGCTTGGTCTTCAACCCATGTAGCAGCGTTCAGTTTGTCATTTTCACCTTATCGTTGGCTTGCAGGTAGGTAACATAAGTGTGAACCAGCCTTATTTGCAGACTTGCACAGTACCTGGTAAATCGTTTGCCAATGAATTGGGTTCCATTGTTGGTTACTATAACCTCAGGAACCCCGAACCGACAAATGATGTTCTAGCGAACGAGCTCCATTGCGTTCTGTTTGATTATTCACGCAAGCGGAGATGCTTCCACCGACTTAGTAAAGTAGTCAATACCCACTATGACAAACTTCCTTTGTCTGAATGTTATGGGCAGAGGTTCAAGTATATCGAGCCTCATTACGCGAATGGCCAGGGTGACTGGAGGGCTTGCTGTTTCGTATGCACCTGGTGAGGTATGTTCCCATACATCTGAGAATTCTCGTATTTCTTCACGAATTTCATGGCATCACACTTCATGAAAGGTCAGAAGAAGCCTTGTCTCATGACTTTGAAGGCAAGGTTCTTGCCTCCTATATGTGAGCCACAAACGTCAAGATGTACCTTGCCTAGCACATAGTTGGCCTCTTACAATGTTAGGCACCTCATGTAAGAGACTAAGTACCCTTGACGGTACAATGTTTCATCCATAAGAGTGTACTAGCATGTTGTCTTCCTCACGCGTTTGGCCTCATTGGGGTTCTCTGGTAGGGTGCCATTGGTAAGGTACCTCCAATACGGGGCCATCCAATTGTCGTGGATGGCCACTTGTAACATCTCATGATCAGGGTTGTCGATGCTTGGGATGGCTAAGACTTTCTACATATCTGTGGAGTACTGTTCCAAGTTGTCGATCGTCATTGCCCTTACTAGTTGTTCAGCCTTCCAATTTTTCTCACTGAGGATGTGGATTACTTTGATTTTGTTAAACACCTAGGTCAAGCCCTTTGTCCTGGCAAGGTACTTCGTGAGTTACGGGTTTGAAGCTTCGAAGTTACCTTAGACTTTGTTGACGACCAATTCGAAGTCGCTGAAGATGATTAGTGATCTAGTTGAGTACTCATTTGCGAGTCAGAGTCCAGTTAGGAGTACCTCGTATTCGACGACATTATTGGTAGCTGGAAACTCGAGGGTGATCGAGTATTTGATCTCCGACCTGTCTGGGATTTGTAGGACCATGCCTGCTCCGTTGCTTGCCTACATTGACAACTCGTCGATGTGCATGGTCCAAGCTGAAATTTTCATTTTGTCTACATTTTTGGCATGACGAGGGGCGTTAGGAACCGAGGTCATCGTCTTGACTATGAAGTCCGCGAGGGCCTGGCCATTCATGGCCGGCCGCGATCGAAACTCCACGTCGAACTCACCTAATTCTATAGCCCATTTGACCAGCTGCCCGAATGTGTCTAGCCTCTACAAGATTCTTTCAAGGGCTAATCGGTTAATATGATGATCATTGTGCTTCTAGAAGTAAGGACATAGCTTTCTGGCGAAGTACACGAGGGCTAGCGCAATCCTTTCGGCATGTAGGTAGTGGCTCTCGGTGTCGGTTGGGACCTTGCTAACATAATGCACTGGTCGTTGCACGCTGGACTGTTGCCTGATTAAGATCGAGTTCAGTGCCGTGTCGGAGACAGCTAGGTATAAGTACAACTCTTTGCCTTCCTGAGACGAAGTCAAGAGAGGAGGATGGGAGAGATATTCTTTGAGTTCTTGGAACGCAGCGTCGCACTCAGCCATCCACTGGAACGCGGTCACTCTGGTCCCTCTAAAAGCCTTGATGAATGATAGGTATTTCTCTGCTGATTTTGCCAGGAATTGGGAGAGGGTAGTGAGCCTCTCAGTGAGCTTCTGGATCTCCTTCATGGTTTGAGGAGGACTCATGTCGAGGATGGCCCTTATATTCTTGAGGTTCACTTTGATGCCCTACTGAGATACTATGAAATCCAAAAATTTTCTGAAAGTCACTCTAAACGTGCACTTGGCATGGTTGAACTTCATTTGGTGTGCCCGGAGGACCTCGAAGGTCTTGCTCTAGTTGCAAATGTGGTCATCGATGACTATTTTTGATGAGCATGTCATTCACGTACACCTCTACGTTTCGACTGATCTGGTTTTCAAACATCTTGTTTATAAGCCACTGATAGGTAACCCCAATATTCTTCAGATCGAAGGGTATGACCTTGTGTCGATAGGTCTCCTGGTCTATCATAAAGGAGGTATGCTCATCGTCTTACAAACTCACCCTGATCTGGTTGTAGTCAGAATAAACGTCCATAAAACTTAGCAGCTCGTCGCCTGAGGTGGAGTCTGCCAATTGATTGATCCTCGATGGTAGGAAGTTGTCCTTGGGGTATGCCTTATTCACGTCGGTGAAATTCACATACATCCGCCACTTCCCATTGCTCTTTTTGACAAGAATGATGTTTGATAGCCAATTCGGGTATTAGACCTCCCTGATGAACCCTGCATCGAGTAACTTCTTCACTCCCTCGCGAATAGCAATCAACTTTTCGACTGAGTAATTCTTGCGTTTCTACCAAATAGGCTTGTGATCGGGATCGAGGTCTAACTTGTGGACCATTACTTTGGCTGATATCCCTAGCATGTCAGTAGGAGTCCACGCGAACACGTCAAAATTCTGTTTAAAAAAAGTGTTAAGATAGTCATGAACGGGACCCGGAAGGGATCTACCGACGTGTATGCATTTCTCAGGCTCGTTGGGTTCTAATGAAATTTGATCGGTTGACTCTCCCGATTGGGCCTGTTGTAGGGTGGCCTCGTCTCGGAAGTCGATGTCTCGAATTAGTTGGTTGAGGTCGCTAAAGCGACTTGGGATAGGTAACACATCTGACCTATTACCTGGTCACCTAAAACTTCTCCAATGTTGCACAGTGTTAGGAATTTTATCATCAAATGTGGGATCAATGTCACTACCCCGAAAGTGGTTAAGTAGGGTCGCCCCAAAATGGCGTTGTAGACTGATAGAAGGTCAACAACCAAGAATGTGATAATCCAGGAGGCCATGGGTAGGTATGTCCCCAACGCGACCTCCAGCTAAACGGCTCCTTGTATGAGTACTGGTTCATTGTTCAGGTCATACAAAGGTCCCTCGGTCAGCTTCATCTGGCTCTTTTTCAATCCAAGCTCAAAGAAAATATCAAAATATATCAAATTTTAAGAGTTTTCATTATTAATAAAAACTTATTTCAATTGATAATCTATTGTACCATTTAAAACTAGAGCAGATATAACCATATTATTTTGTTGGACTTTTACATCGTTCTCACAGATAGAACCAATGATGTATTCTAAGATTTCGGTTGTGGTATGGATTAAGGAGCTACTCGATCTTCCACCTTGGGTCGAATTGGAGTGGGTTTGGTCTCCGTCTTTGTTAATTTGAAACCTGCATACCACAAATAACGAACGAGATGTTAGAGGATTAGTATGACTTACTCCCTGATTTATCCTCCAACACTCAAGTCAAAAATCTTTTCAAAAAAATAGAAAGATGTAAGGAGGATGTAAAAAATACAGAGTTGCACGTACGCGGGGGATTAAGGAGGTCTGGGCTCCTGTATGCGCTTGGCAGGGACTGGTTTGGCAAGACAAAGGATTGGACTCCAATATGCTGCACCCAGTGAGTGACTCACTAGAGTACACTCAAAGGGGAACGGCTTAGAAAGGAAAGAAGGTACTCGAGTAGAGTGGCTTTTTAACGATGCACTTGGTGACGAGCGGCTTTGTGATGAGGAGAAAGAGTTGTGTTAGGGGAAGAGAGTTTTGTTCTTCCTGAACTCTTATATCTCGCTCAAGTGATACTTTAGCTAAGGGTTTGATCAATCCTCCATGTGTTCGAGAGTTCTCTCTTTCTTCTACAATAATGAAGAGTATTTATAATGCTTCGTAAATAAAATTTTGGTGTCAAGGCTTGTAACAGATGTCCCACCAGAATTAGGGCGTTGACAGGAGCCACCGTTGTCAAAGGTTATCTTGTGGTGGTGACATGACTATAGCTTGTGGTAGTCGACAGAGGCCTGGCTATTTCTTGCGTGGATTGGTTGGGTTGCTGTTGGTCGGTGGGTACGGTGATTCTCCATAGTTGACCGCTACCACCATTGGCTGGAATCTACTGCGTCGGCGTCTTCTGTTTTATCAGACTGCTATCGCTAAAGTGAATGGTGAACTTAGGCTATATTCGGTTGGGTCGTAGATGCCGTTTGCTAATCCTAATTCATTACTCTCCTCTAGCCTGCTCGTAGTAGATAGACTGGTTGGACAATCTCCTGGTCCTTGCTCCTTATTGGGCTTTGTTGGGAAGTGGGCTGACTCTTGAATCAGCCCATATCCCGACTGAACCCATCTCCCCTATGATTAGATCCCAAATAACCTAATTATCGGGTTAGACTTAATAAATAAATCCAATTTACCGTAATATTTATAATGATATTTGACATTAGACGTAGAACCTGATCGAACTATCTCTATCTAATATCCAAAATATCAATACGAGAATCCAACTAATATCCAAATCATCATAATATAGTATTAATATAAATATCGATATGATAACAATA
>JAODPA010103248.1:0-20840 GCA_025585075.1 Nepenthes mirabilis | reverse complement strand
AAATATATTTATTTTCCATATTTTATTTATGATTCCTTTAAATTCTAAAATATGTAGAAATTCATTCATTATTTAGGGATCAGAGTTAGTAGGCCTTATCAATTAATGGAATAATCAAACGAGGAAAGTAATGCGTATGCATCCACACATTCTAAAGCATTACCTATGAACCTCAACTTTAATGTCCCGTGGCGGACAATATACCTTTCACCTGATATACGAGGCTAAAAAACATATGTCCCCACAACATCTCTTGTGGCCCAGGAGCATTTCTCGGTCTACCATTGTAATGTTCTAAGGCATACCATAGAATACTACCTTCTAAATATAAATCATTAGTCCATTTTTTTGATTACTTCTTCTTGAGGGAAGGTCCACCATATTCTTAATACAAAGTTTTCACTCCTTGGAGAATGGTTCATCAAAGATAACAAATTGCAGAGTTTCCTTCCTATATATAATTCTCATATTTCTTGGATACATATACAAATTGTCATTTGCTTGTGAGTTTTAGTCATTACATGTCTTCAAATACCTGCATAAATTAACATAAAGCTTGAAAAATTAAAAAATTCTTACCACGTCGAGCCAAATAAAACTTTGTAACTTCCAGAGAGAACAGAATGAAATGTGCAACAAGGAAAAGAAAAGCAAATCGGTGCACTTGTCTTGAATCGATCTATAACTTCTTCGAATAGCTCTAGGTCAAAAATGGACTCGATGTCTCGATCTCCTCCTTCTCTCTCTTCTTCTCCATGCTCTCTCTCCTCGCTCTCTAGTTTGGCATAAAATAACGGAAATAATCATGCGTGCTTAAATAAGGAGACTGGCACTCGAGCGCCAGTCAGGCGAGTTTTGGGCACGCATGTGCTAGAACTGGCGTTCGAGTGCACAGCCAGCATGCTTCGGGCCCGTATTCACTGGACATGGCACCTCCTGTCGGCACTCAAGCGGCCGACAGGTGCTAGCCTGCTGGAATGGGTGCCCAGCGGGCGTCTTCCTCTGCCACCCAAAACTTTTTCCGAAACTTAAATTTTCACATGCATTAAGTCTAATTTTGATTATATTAATTTAATTACTCCTAATTATGATATTTTAGAAACAAAAACCTCACAACAACTATTTGAAAAGGACACGCTTAGCCTTAATAATGACATTGCTTATTTATTTAGAAACAAGTCTAGGTGGAAGGAAAGTGATAAAGTTTTAGGGAAGCCGAGTAACTTAGCATCCACTAGCGATCATGAGCACCAGAGATCGAGGGAGTGAGGTGGCAAGTTGAAAAGGATTAATAGCCGATCAAAGCTTAATGATATCAAGTACTTCTACTATGGTAAGAAGAGCCACTTGAAGTGGAATAATTTCAAGAGGAAGTAGAAGAAGTAGGGTGGGAATGAGTAACAAAAGAGGATGGATCATGACGACAATAATAAGGCCTTTAATACAACCTATAGAGACCTTCTAGTCATCCATACAAGGAAGACATGACCTTTATGTGCCACAAGACGAGTTGAATAATAAATAGTAGATTTTCACATGATATAATATCAAGAAGGTCCACATTCACCTCCTGTCCACTTCGGGAATATGGGATATTGAAGAAGGATAATGATAATTAGTTGAAGATTGTGGTCATTTGGATGTTAGCTTGCTAAAAGGCAATGGAACGAAAATTGTACTAAGGGACATGCAATGTGCTCTAAATTTTTAGTTGAAGTTGATTTCAAATAGGAAGTTTGATGAGGATCACTTTTTATAGTATTTGGCAAAAGCCAATGGAAGCTCATCAAAAAATATCACAATTGTGGTAAGTGAAAGTAACAATCAAGTTGGTACTTGATAGAGGTTTTGCTTATCAAGGGCAACGTCAAGGCAACTAATAGACGGTTTGGATAAAGTGGTAGGTATTTTGGTAGAGCGAAAGAAGGTGTCATTCAAGCTTGTACAGATTCATGTTAGAATTCTCTTGGAGAGAGTTGTTAGAGGATAAGAGATGATGGTTACTAGAGTGATAAGGGGTTCCCCACAAGGTCGTAAAAAAAAATTTATTGATTTTTTATTACTTTCTTATAAGTTTCATGCTCAATGAGTGGGTTATTTAGAGATTGAAGTGATGTTTGTGTGAGGTTTGCTCAAATGATACTGTTCACCAAAGGTCGCATGATTTTCATACGAGGTTTGCTCGAGCTAAATTATTTGTGGAAGGTTTTGCAAGAAAGTTACAAGTTGATGGTTTAAACATTTGGACTAAAAGAATTTTCAGTAGATATCCATAAGAGGACCACGAGCTACCTACTTAAGCACTAGAACTAAAAATATTTTCCAGTGGTAACTGTGAGATGGTTGGAGCTAGTCGCTCAAGCAGCCACATAAAATATAAAGTTCTTGATCTATTTTTTTTTTTTTTTTGGGTAACAAAAATCATTTTCAATACAAAGAAACATCACACAAAGAAAAATAATAATATGAGAAAGTTTCAGCAACCAATTGTAGTCCGATTCGAATTTTATTTTTCACTAAGGAAGAAAATATAACTCTAGTCTTATTTCTAGGACTTATTGCTATTTAGTTGCTTTTTTTGATATATCTTCTCTACTAGATTGTTAAGTATATTGGAATTATTTTTAACAAGTCATTCATTCAAATCAAGTGGAGGGATCTCAAAAAGAGTTATATTTATAACAGAATACTATCATAGTGAATTTTTTTAGGATTTGTGCCATAGTATTTTTCTTGTTTGAAAATGATTGTCTACATTAAATATCACTGTATAATTTGTGTATTTGGCTGTGTGATTTATTTCTTATACTCTCACGGCATTTGGTAGCTGATGATTAACTTGGCATCCCATGGTTTGCTCTGCTATGTCGATTATATGCAGATTTTTATTTTTATGGAATCTCAAAAGTAATTTTGCAATGGGAGATCCATGGATTACAAATGATGCCCTTTAATCTATGAGAGGTGTTTTCATTCTTCTTGAAAGTCCTCATCAGTTCTTCTATTGGTTGTCTTTGAAAAAATCCTTAGCAATTTCTGATCCAGTCAACACTGGCTTAATAAAAATGCTTATCCTTACACCTTGATGGGGATGGCTGAAGTGTGCTGGCCAAAAGAGGCGAGCAGCCTAGAAAGTATCAAAACCCACTAGCTCAAAGGATGGTCAATGCCCCAGTTGACTTAAGAAAGCTCTCAAGCAGCTGGATGGGGCCCAAAACATAGACGGCCCAAACCAAAATCAGCCCATGAGCCCTTTCTCGCACACAATGATCATCTATCCTAATTGGACACAATGTATGAAATCCCCCCAGATGGCAACCTCCTCTGTAACAGAAACCCCCAAATCAGTGCACATCCTAGAAGCAAAGCCCTCAAATCAGCACGTGATCCATGACGGATGCTTCAACATTCACAACATGCGACATCTTCATGGAGCAAGAATATAAGGTATCGATTCCAAAAAATGGTAATTAGAAGTAATAAAGTTAATATAAACGAATCGAGACCAAAAGACATGGGAGAAATTGGATTGAAAAGCCCAAAAATCCGAAATTGGCGAAATTGGGAACCGACATTGTATACTTTGAAAAGTTAAGCTGCATATAATATTTAATTTTTAAATTATAATAATTGCAACTTATTAAGCTAATCTAATCAAAATTGGGGCCCAATGATGTAAAATATTGGGTTAGAAGGGTCAAAATCGGTCTCGAACGGTGTGTGTGTGAAGCTAGCTTGCAGCAGGCTTGCCGTCGGCTTGACCCACATCTGACGTGCACTCAAGCCCCCTATCGAGCGCCGATTCCAACAGGGGGTTCCCAAAGCGCACTTGAGCACCAACCTGGGATTTAAAGCACATAAGGGTTTTATTTTAGGTATATTTTCGGCTTTCCAACGCAAAGGAGAGGGAGAGAGGAGAAATCAAGGCTCTTAGGTTCAAATTTGGCTTGGAACTAGTTAAAAAAGTGATAAATCGAATCGAGATAAGCGCACCCATATCCTTCTCATTCGTTCTTTACACTTTTTGTTCCGTTTTCTTCTAAGGACTGCTACAGCATTAGCATAAGGCTTCACAGAACTTATCTGCACAAACAATGAAGAAATAGCCAGAAACGTTTTGATACCTGATTAAGTTTGTATTTTATGGAACCTATGACTTGAGTATACACATATGTTGATTTCATGTCCGATTTTCTAATTTTGACTTGTTTACGAATGTGGAACCCTAACCCCGCACCCCAAACAATTTTACCATTTATTTTGGATTTTTTGCATAAATTGGCTCTAGAAAATTGTTACCCATGTCTTGGATCTGGTTATATATCAATTGGATATCCGATTTGGTAGTTTTATACGGTATTATGCTCGTCGAAAGCCCTGACTCGTGCCCCCTTTGGTTTTATCTGAATTATTTGTAATTTTACATGATTTGGCTTTAGAAATTCATATTCCTAACTTTGTGGATGCGGGTACTTTGTATATTTGGTATTTATACATATACATTTTGTATATGTTAATTTTATGTATTCCGAAAATATTGTAGACGTGAATAATGACGTTTAACCTCATGTATATTAAATATGTTATCTTGTGTATACTTTGGAAAGTATATTATATGTAATTGTGAAGGTATTTATTGTCCGAAAGCTCTAAAATTATATTTGGCTCACAGTAGTAAGAATTTGTCACATGTTTTAAACTTTATGATGATTTATGCATGTAATTGAAAGCATGTGAATACATGAACTCATGAGAAAAGAAATATTGGTATCCATATCAAAGAATTATGAAAGTTATGCAAAGTATCTAAAGGGAACTCCACAATATGTTATGTCTAATGATCTGTTCCTCAGGGTGTGAGAACTTTGTATAAGTTTCTAGTTGAACCTACCCTTAATAATAAATAATTAAGAATCTAGACAAAGGATTTGTATTTCAAAGGGAAGTATTCCCTAACATGTTTGTGACGGAATGGGTCCTAATTTTCATAGGACTCTCCATCAGACAGATTCAGAACAAAATCATAAATTTACATCACTAAAATTCTGCAGAAATTTCGGTAGAATTTTATCTAAAATTGGATGAAAACCTAAATATATAACCTGCTTATTTACATCAGTATAGAGCATACCTAATATCCAAGCCTCAAAATCTTAACCATAATACAAAAGCAGGATCAGTACAAGTACACAACTATTACCAATACCACGATTTTCCTACAACGTGCATTCACAGGACCATAAGTGCCATCCATGGCCTTAATTTAACAACCGTATCAACTATACCAGAATTCAAACAAAAGATACCATCTAGAACCTACACAGAAAACCAAAAAAATATAGCGAAACCATCTATATTGAAGATATAATCTACAAAAGTATAAATACAGTTTTTAACAGTTTACAGAACTACTACAGTCATTTATACATAATTTCCTTTACAAAACTCTATCGCACATATAGAACTCTCAGATTTTCCAAAATACTTCAAGATAAATCTTTGAGACTTCACCGAAATAGGCAGATATTGCATTTCCCAAAATGCAGAACTATCCAAGGGTTTGGCCGAAATTATCGGACGATAAACGGACACTTAATACGTGCATTTATATGAGATCGATACCAAAAATTGCAATATATATATATATAAATATGAAATCTATCCGATTAATTTACAGAAACAGGCTTTATTTATGCAGAATATAGAGAAACATACTTTTAGAGCATAATACAATTGTAGAGATATTAAAACATGGGAAAAACAGTATATAATGTCCAGACTACACTTGTTTGGGCCTAATCTACAGTTATTTTTATCTGGATCGGAATGAAATGGCTGGATTCCTCCTCCGCTCTTCCCTTTCCCTCTTCTCTCCCACTGCTCTTTGTGGAATGCCCAAAATGAGGAGGAAAAATTGCACTCGACGCCTTTTATACTTAGTCGGGGCGCTCGAGCGGTCCATCTCGGACACAACAGTGCCTCAGGCGTTCGTCAAGTGCCCTTCAGGCGCTGCGTTCACAAATATGTGCCTAGACGGCGCTTGAGCGGTGCTCGGGCGCACTTCTCATAACCTCCTTCACTCCCACCTCGCATCGGGTGAGCATCGAGCACCACATTCATAAAGTGGCACCTGACCAGCACTCGAGCGCTGATCGGGTGCTAGTCAAGCGCTCGTCAGGCACACATCTAACCTGCAGTATGAAAATATTGCGTTTTTGCCATCCGGAACCCGTTTCGACCCTTCTAACCCAATTCTTTACATCCATAAACCCTAATTTTGATTATATAACCTTAATAGGCCATGTTTATCATAATTTAAAGCCCAAAATCTTATTTACAAATTAACATTTCTCGGTTTACAACTTCGGTTCCCTATTTATCAATTTCGATTCTTAGGGCTTTTCAATCTGATTCCTCTCATACTGCTTGGCCTTAATTTACCTATTTTGAATTAATTACTCACTTTTATCATATTTTACAAATCGGTATCCTCACAGAGCCCATCTTTCTCCTAATTATCATGTCTCGGAAGTTCGAGTCATTATACTCTCTCCCACTTATAGGAATTTCGTCCTCGAAATTTGACGATCCTTGAATTTTTAAAATCAATGAACTTTCTTACTGTCTCCAATTCATTTCTAAATTAGGCTGGTTATTCTAGAATACCTTAATTCTCCCAATTTTTCTGATCATTACCATTTGGCATGCTTTATTAGGATCAAAATCCATTAAGTCCGAAGACAAATCAATTTCATTAGCCATTTGTTTAGCTTAGTTTCAAATCTTACATAAGTAAAATGTTTCATTTCATTTCATGCTAAACCTTAAGATTGAGCATTTTCTCCGAATATCACCTTAGACCTCAATACATAGACAAGTTCATCACTTTTCCAATGTGCCATTCTAATTAGTTATTTAGTTTCGAATTGTTCGATTTCAGTTTACCGTCACTAACACAACCCAGCATCTCAATTCTTTTACCGGGCTCAGTTGAAATTCCAACATAAAGTTTAAGTCACAATTAGACTTCAAAAATAGGATACCTTGCATCTTCTTCATTTTGCTGATATGTCCTCAAATCAACATTTCCTTAAGGTACATATTCAATTCTGAATACCCAAATAATGCGGTAACTATGATTAAAATTGCCCTTAAGATATCCATATCACAGAAATAATCCTTACAAATCTTCAATTTACCATAGAATAAGAAAGTCACCAAAAGTTCGATACAGTTATAGATCATGATCTTAAAAATTTCAAGGCCTTAACAATTTATAACCTCAAAACCTCAAACTTCTACACCGAGCAATTTCAGACTTCGTTGGCACATCAATGAGCCAACTAGTTCAACCCGAACACATCACCTTAAATCACCATGGGTAGATCATTTTGATTAACCATAGGGTTTCTCACTTTTTAACTTTAAGATTTCTATACTTCAGATATGATTCTGTTTCCCTAACTTAGGAATGCTACATCCTATCGCCCTAATAAGTGAGCTTACCCATAAATTCACTATTAGAACCAGAGCTATAAACTCCCTAACATTCTTGATCAGTACCGATGTTCGTTCCTCCTTCAAGATATTGAAGCTCATCTAATAATTTTCGTAGACAAGTCTATCCGCTTACAAAATCCCAAGGTCTGCTTTCATCATAACATAGCCATTTTATCCCTGAATTTATTAGACAAGCTATCTCTCAAGACTGTCTCCACAATTTCTCAAATAGAGGCTCCCAATTGCTGTTTTCAATTAATTGGATAGTAACTCTAACTAGGGATTCCTCCCCCGTTTATCCCAAGAGTATCGATCCACATGCGATACAGGAAACATAATCCTGAAACAAATTAATCCGTTCGAGATCTCCTAAGGTTACTTTTTTGTCATGACGTATTTACTTTAATCCTTAAGATTATCATATCAGAATCATCTCTAAAGCAATTCTATAATTTCTCAAATAGAAGCTTTCAATTATTAATTATCAATCCTAACATTCACCTCTTCCGAATCATGCCAAGATCCATCGATTATAACCTCTAACTTTTAAGTTAACAAGCCTTTAATTTCTTCCAGGGAATTATCTCTAAATCGTCAAAAATCTTATCATGAAATTTTTATCACAGGGGGAGCAATTTCACCTCATGAACACCTCCCCTACTTTGCTCGTGGGTGATTACCAATTGATAAAGGATAATAGAATCCCAATCCTTCTTAAGAGCATATCACTTATGCATGCTTATCTGATCATTAATTAATTCTACCTTCCGGAGGCTCTACGATTTCCTCAACAGTATCTAGCCGATACTCTTTCGATTTCACACAATCCTTAGAAACTAAAGCCAACTTCAATAACTTCAAAACCACCCATTAAAATAGATTCGTTGGGTCTTTTCCTTCAAGTACATACATTCTCAAACTTTCTTGGCTATATTTTCAAATGGTCACCAACTAACTTCAGAAAAAGGCAGTCTCATTTTCTATTTAGACCCAATATCCGCCCTTATGTCGATTGACCTTGTTTATCGTTTAGAATGCATAACCTAATTACAGAGCAACATATCCTTTAGATGTAAATTACACAAATATCCTCGAGTATCTTTTCAACACTAAAAGGATTCCTACCACTAAAAAATCAATTCCAAATCATCAATTTCACTTATTCGCCATATCACCAAATGAAATAAATATTCTTTCTTCCAATCGAATACTCACCTAACTACTTGTCAAAATTCCCAGTTACCGACAAAATCTTAACATCTAGCAGCTTGATATATTATTATCTAGCCAATTTATTCATTCCAATTGGACCACTCAATTTCTCACATTAGCCTGATTAAAATCTAGGGGCCTTACCGTTCGATCAACCTCAAACAAAGTCGCAGGGGTTCTCCTTTCATATCTTGATAACCATACTTGTTCTGATAGCAAAACCGATTCATAGTGATTCTTCATCTATCTTACGAATATCTCAATCTTAAGGACTCCCAATAATCAAAATATTAATTCTTTAGTTAACCACATTTTTAAAGTTCATCAAATATATTCATTGATGCTACTTGATTCCTCAAGATCACTGCTGATCTTAGCACAACCTCAATAGCAACTTTATTTGGCGGTCAGAATTAGATAGCCAAATCTTTTCTTCCGACAGTTTCCTCTAATTTCCTCATTCACTTGGCAACTCTCCAGGTATGACTTAAGATGCCATCTATACCTGGCAAACACCTCATCGGTTCTATTATTTCTTTTGCAATTTATCCAATAATTTAAAACGTACGGTCCCAATTGCAACTCTGGTCATTCTTTTTAAAATTATCAATTTTGGTGTGGTAATTTGCCATCCAGATCATCTTAATACTCCATCAAAATCAATTTATTCACAACCCAAACCAGACCTCAAAATTCATAATTCGTTCAAACAAGGGTTGCTCCTCAGGGATTAACATCATCAGATTTTATTTTGAAAATTCAGAACACATGTAAACTTACTTCCTAGCTATCATTAACTGGCTTCACCTTTTGGCCACACAAAAACATTCGATGAAGAGAATGGTCCTTTTTAAAACCAATCACTCCCAAAAACATTCCAAAAATGAGGTGTGACACTCAAAAATTTACTATCGGCCTTGCCCTTTCTTAACTGGCTTAATTTACCTGGACAATCAAGAACCTTGATTACTTTCTTCAATGCCCCAGGCTCAATTCAATTCATTGGCTGTTCTTTCAACTTAATTCTAAACTAGAATGAGCCAAAATATCTTACCTCATCTCAAAACAGTTCCACCTGAACCTTCAACCTACTTTGATTCTGCTTAATCACTAAACCATCGGTCAATCTTTATCTTAAATTATTTTGGCCTTAGATCAGATCACCTTAAACTTAAACCTAAAATTCAAATTGATCAACCTAGACTTAAGGCCATTGTAAATCAATTTAATCATTCAGCCTAATCATTAAGTCCTAGCGCAAGTCAATCCTAACTTATACAAGTTAGAACACTTAGGATTTTCTAACCTAACTTATTCAGTCTAGGTCTATTCCTACCTATTCAGTCAGCAGGATCATTTTCTAAGCTTTCGCATACGATTCAGATCATTCATAAGGCATCTCGTTTTCTCTGATACCTTTTGTGACGGAACAGGTTCTAATTTTTATAGGACTCTCCGTCAAATAGATTTAGAACAGAATCATAAATTTATATTACTAAAATTCTGCAAAAGTTTTGGCAGTGTTCTAATTAAAATTGGATGAAAATCTAAATATACAACCTGCTTATTTACATCAGTACAAAGCATACATAATATCCAGACTTCAAAATCTTGACCAGAATACAAAAGCAGGATCAGTACAAGCACACAACTATCACCAATACCATGGTTGTCCTACAATACGCATTCACAGGACCACAAGTGCCATCTATGGCCTTAATTTAACAACCCTATCAATTATACCAGAATTCAGACAAGAGATGCCGTCTAAAACCTATACAAAAAATCAAAAAATATATAGCGGAAGTATCTATATCCAATATATAATCTGGAGAAGCATAAATATAATTTTTAACAGTTTGCAGAACTACTATAGTCATTTATATATAATTTTCTTTACAAAAGTCTATGGCACATGCAAAACTATCAGATCTTCCAAAATACTTCAAGATAAATCTTTGAAACCGAGGCTCCAAAACCTTCCTTGCTAATCTCTAGCTATATATGGTCCTCCAGTATCTTCTCTATATCCTTGTCTGGAAGGAAAAAAATAAAACAGTGAGCCGAAATCCAATAAAGTACTAAAACATGCAGATTATAATGGTATCATGTAGAACATAGATATATAAGGCTCTATAAACTGTCAGAGAGCAGAGAAAATATACAGAAAATTTGAGAAAGGTACGATTCAGCATGAATAGGTTTTAAAAATCATTATTTATGCTTTCATATAGAACATATGTTCAGATGAGCAGAAACACGTGCAATAATCATGAAGAAAGTATAATTTCCATAATAACAGGTCTCAAGAAACATAAATTATGTTAAGATAGAAAAATAGCTTAAAATCATATCAGAAGAATAGAAGCAATTCATAGAAATAGGAGCATAGTATGATTCTATTTAAATAGGTAGCAGTTTCATAAAATAGTTTCAAATCTCATTTGCTTTCATCAGAAACTCTAGTTAAATATCCTAAGGACCCAACTAGCGTACCCTACTAGCTGAGGGGCAAATAATTGATGATAGATTGTGTTTACTCCACACAATTTAAGGCTAGAAATAGTAACAGTAGATCCCTTCTCATGGGTTCGATCCCTTCCATGGGATCTAGAAAAGTATCCTTCCTGTACAACGCCCCAAGGATGGCGGACCACATATAACTCCATGGACAGAGTTATTCTCGATTACCACCATAATGTCTAAGGCATGTTGGAGAACCTTACTAGACCGTATGTCAGTCTTGGGTCCTAATTAACGGTATCAAAAACAGTTTCTTCTTTTTTCTTAACTGAAAACCTTTTCAGTTTTAGAAATCAGTCAGAGTTTCATAATAACTCTTCAGTTCGGTTCAGAATATACAGTAACAGTTTATAATCCTTCAGTCTCACTTCGAAATATACAGAAATAGTTTGAAACCCTTCAATTTTACTTTAGAATATACAGTATTAGCTTAAAATCCTTCAATTTTGCTTCAGAAATCCACTATGATTTATCAATTTAAATTTGTGAAAAATTTTCAGAAACAAATTACACCAAGAGTTTTATTTTAGTAAAGATTAATTTCTATATAACAGAAATCGCGGATAAAAATTATTAAAACCCATCATTTTCGTACCTAGGGTTTGGCCAAAATTATAGGACGATAAACGGACACTTAACACGTGCATTTTCACGAAATCGATGCCAGATATTGAAGTATATATATGTAAACATGAAATCTGTCAGATTAATTTATAGAAACAGGTTTTATTTATGTAGAACATAGAGAAACAAGCTTTTAGAGTATAATACAGTTGTAAAGATATTAAAACACTATAAAAATAGCATATAACATCTGGAGTACACTGGCTTGAGCCCGATCTATCGTTATCTTTACCTGGATCAGAGTGGAATAGCTGAATTCCTCCTCCTCTCTTCCTTTTCCCTCTTCTCTCCCACTGCTCTTCATGGAATACCCAAAATGAGGAGGGATTTTGGGAAAATTATGCTTAGCGCCTTTTATATCAGGTCAGGGTGCTCGAGCGCTCATTGAGTGCTCACTCTCAGACATGGCAGCACTTCGGGCGCTCGTTGAGCACCGTTCAGGCACTGCGTTCGCAAATGTGTGCCCAAACAGCGCTCGAGCGATGCGCAGGCGCACTTCTCATAACCTCCCTCACTCCCGCCTCGCCTTGGGTGAGCATCAACACCACATTCGTGAAATGGCACCTAAGTAGAGCTCAAGCACTAATCGGGCGCTCGTCAAGCGCTCGTTAGGCACACATTGAGCCTGTAGTGCAAAAATGTTACATTTTTGCCATCCGGAACCCGTTTTGACCCTTCTAACCCAATTCCTCACATCCTTAGACCCTAATTTTAATTATATGACCTTAATAGGCCATGATTATCATAATTAAAATCCTAAAATCTTATTTACAAATTAATGTTTCTCGGTTTATAACTTCGGTTCCCGATTTATCAATTTCAGATCTTTGGGCTTTTCGATCCGATTCCTTTTATACCCCCTTGACCTTAATTTATCTATTTTGAGTTAATTACTCACCTTTTATTATATTTTGGGAATTGGTACCCCCATGGAGCCCATCTTTCTCCTAATTATCATGTCTCAAAAGTTTGGATCATTACAATGTTTTAGAATATTACGGTGTCAAATTGAGGAATTGCTCCTGGACCACAGGAGATACTCTAGTGGTGTATCTATTATCTAGCCCAATATATCGGGTGAAAGGTATACCATTCGTCACAAGACGTTAAATTCAAGGTACATGGGTAGCGCCTTAGAAAGTGTGGGGATATATACATTTATTTTCTCAATTTGATTATACCATTAGTTGATAAGGCCTACTGGCCTTAATCCACAAAATAAAGAAGTTTATGCATATTTTAGAACCTAAAGAAAGAATAAGTCAAATGGGAAAGATGAATATATTTCAAAAATCTGCATTTATTCATGTTTTATGTTTATGCATCTTCATTATACTCTTATATCCTTCCTCTACTTTATTTTACATATATTATTTATTATCTTTAATTATATCACACTTACTGAGTATCTGACTCATCCTTACTATTTTTCTTCCTTCAGATGTACACCCCCTTATACCTGATGAGACAAAGTGAAAGTTTAGGAGCTTATTAGGCTGTAGATCTTGAAGGAAAATCCTTGTGAGCTTAGTTTTGTGATTTTGTATCTGGTTGAACATTTTGTATCATTATTGATGGTTTTATATATTGATGTATGTATATGATGATGATAATATACTCATAGTATAGTTTTCGTTGTGGTTGATGGATGTATGTGCTTCCGTAGGTTTTTATGATTTATTTAGGTACCTAGTAGCACCTTATTGTAATCGATATCATTAACAGAGTTATAACGTTGGTGCCACGCGTAGTTTTATAGCTTTGGATCCTGTGATGTGAATTGTCGATGTAGATGTGTGCTGTACAGGAATTTTATATAGGTCTGTATCAGTCTGACAGCCATTTTTTAGCTAAAACTCTGTCGGATTCTAGTTAGAAAAACATGGTCTGTCATAAAGAAATCCTCCTTTCTGACCATTGTAGCCCCGAATGGCGCCTGCATCCTCTCATTGGAAGGAAAGGATCCCCTCGAACGGTTGACAACCCATCATGCCGCCTAAGGAAGCTAGCAAGGTCTAACAGCTATAAAAAGCTCTAGGGACACACTCCAAAGGAACGCTCTCTGGAATACTTGAACTCGCATAGACATTCTATCTTTCAAGCAACCCGTTGCTATTCTCTATCCCACTGCTCGTTCCCAACAAATCTAGTGATCAGAGAAGCCACTCTCCACGAGTATACTATGACTTAAGCCACTCCACGACGAGTGCATCTCTGATTTAGACTTACAAATTTTCTTCCCAACATTCGTTTCAGTATACTCTGTTTTTACCTTCTTTATCTTGGAAGACAGATTACAAACTTGAGCATCAGAGGATAAACCGGTGGTGAGTCCTACCGTTTTTCTCTAATTTCTCATCTTCTGTTGTGGTATGCAAGATCTAAAGAACGCAAAACGGAGACTAAACTTGACACAAGCCTAAGGAACAGCTGAACCCAAATCCATCCAAGACTCGAATCCTGTGACGTTCTGATTTCTAAAATATTATAATTAGAAGTAGTTAAGTTAATATAATTAAAATTAGACTTAAAGTATCCAAAAAATTAAGTATCAAAAGCAAAAATAGATATGGGAGGCTCGGCGCCTGAGTGGCAACCGATATGAGCCCAAGGCGTGTTTGGCAGAATTATTACACTTGAGGCATGTCCGAGGTGTGCCTGGGGCACATTTTTCAAAATGGATACACTCGATGAGTGCCGAAGGCGTGCTCAAGCGTGATTTCCAGAACACCCGTACTCGAGCGGTGCTCGACCGGTGCTTGAGCGCCAGAGTTGTTAAGAGGCACCACCTGTTTCTTTTCTACCATTTTGCACGATTTTGAGTAGAGAGGAGAGAGAGAGAGAGATGCAAAGGGGTAGGAAAAAGAAGAGAGAGAAGGTGAAGGAGAGGTCCCAAGAGCTTGAATCCGAACAATCAGAGTAAAAAAACTAGTAGATCAAACCAAGGCAAGTATACTCTAAGCTTTCTTTTCCGGTTGTTGTTATTTATTTTCATTTATTTTGAGTATTATTGTTCCAATACTCATCATAGCTGGAATTGTAAAGTAAAAATTTGAAAAATATGCATATTTGTTGCTTCTCAATGTTTTTGTGGCAAGATTTATCGAAAACTACCATTTATTTGTTTGTATCTTAAATATGCATGTTATGAAAATTTTCTCTCCATGTTTAGAGGCTAGAAATCATATTTCTAAATGGTTGTGCTTTAAGTTTATGAGTTTTAAATTTATTCCATGTTATTTATACATGCTCAAAATATATTGTGTATTTAATTTTTATGTAGCATGTTCTTTTTTTATTATTCAGATATTTTATTTTATCTACATTATTGATGAACTCTTATGATTAAGAAATGGACATGATAAAAATGTGCAAACTCTATGGAAAGGAATTATGAAGGGATATTCTACAATTAATGACTTATGAATTATTCTCCAAAAGGATGAGAACTAAAGATGTATGAATTTAAAAGCTGAATTCCCTAAGAAATTAAGAAGTTAAGAAACTGGATCAGAAAATGTTCATCAGATAATATATTTCAGCATACCTTAGTATATGATAGTAAAAAATCATTGTCTGCTAAGGCCTGCTTTGTGGCTAAGGCCCCGTCTATAAAGTTATATGTAGACGGCCCGCCTCTGAGTTTTAAATAGAAGGAGAAGCCTTCTAATTGTGTAGGAGCAAATACAATCTAAGTTTCGATCGATCGCTCCTTTAGCTAGTAAGGCTTATTAGCCCTAGTCCCCGAATGAAAATACGTTTTCAACATGATTTAATGAATAAGAAAATGGGAACAAATTGAAAGAATTTAGAATGTATCATAAAAATATTTCTTTTCTAATTATGTTTTATGATTATTCATTCGCCTCTATTCATTCCGATATGTACTATTTCGTTTTAAATATAAAGGATGCATATTCCTTGATATATATATATGTGCCTTACTGAACATTTAGCTCACTTCCTCACTGTTTTTGCAAACTCTTTAGATAATCAGCACAAGTTTTTACCTGACAAGCAGGAATGAAGGATCAGTACCTAGTTTTAGGGATTGAGGATATCGCATGATACATTTCAGATATTGTCTTTTGTATTTTTGATACGGTAGTGATTCTTTTGGGCTGAAGGATTGTACGTATATATTATTTTGTAATTAAGGATGTGGACATAAGTTTAGATGAAATCTAGAATTCATAAATATTGGATTGTGAAATGCTTCCGCAGGTTTGATAGTATTTGCAGGTATCTTCCTAAATTAGGTCCGACAAGGTAACATAATTTGATTCATTGCCAGAGCCACAACGATATGGCATGTTGTTGATCCTGTGTATATATGAATATTTATTTTGATGGATCTTTATATTATAATTTGTATTTAGTTTGACGGACATTAAGACAAGAGATATCTACAATCGAGTTTGTCATAGATGGTATTAGAGAATGGTTCTGGAGATGCCTTATGATTTGGGTTGATTGGCTTTGGTTTGAGATTTAGGTTGACCTGATTAGACTCAAAATATAAGTCGAGATCCTTATTTAGGTAGTCTCGTTAGATTTGGTGCAAAAATCTAATTACATTGTTGATATTATATTAATAGGGATTCATAATGTCAAGTAGAGGAAGAAGCTCTGGAATTGGCTCCCGTCCAAATAGGAAAGAGGAATATGTGAATATCATGGGAAGAATGGTGGACATTACAGAGATGATGGCTCATGGACACCGCCATCCTAAGCCAGCCCCAATCCCTGCTCTAGCTCAGGTAAATCCGGGAGCTACAACTTATGATCGATTTAATAATAAGAGGTCTTCGAAGTTTTTGGGAGATCCAGACCCATTTAAGGCAGGGGCATGGATCAAAAGAATCGATAAGATTTTCACCGTTATTCGCTGCCTGGAAGAAGATAAGGTGACTTTTACGGCGTACAAGTTGGAGGGTGAAGCTAACCACCGATGGTCGATGCAGAAGAGAACTATGGACGTTGATGAGGACTAGATCACCTATGAGATGTTCAAGGAGGTGTTCTTTGAAAAGTATTTTTTTACCAGCTTGCGAAAGTAGAATGAGGATGAGTTCTCATGACTACGGCAAGGAAATAGGACCTTAGGCGGCTAACCAACCAGGTTGGCCACTTCCCGCAGCGAACCTCTCTACGAGAGGATGACGCGATCATTCAGCAATGAGAAGCGTTCCTTCTCTAACGCTGGCTGTCCAAGTTGTCACTTGGGCAACGCCACCAGGTTGGCTAACACAGCCACATGCCCAAGCTTAAGGACTCAGCTCCTTGAGCATCCTAACAACGTTAACCGGCCAACCAGGTTGGCCGCCTGACGCCACAACATAAACATACACAAAGCAATAGAAACAAGGGACACAAATTGAGAAAAGTTCCCACTTTATTGCTTAAAGAAATGTAATACATTTTATAACAACCCAAACTAAAGGAAGTATGACGAGGCTACAAGGCTGGCGGACCGCCCTGGCTGTCTCTGGGCTCTGCCACCAAATCCTCTCTGCACAGCACCGCACGGTTTCTTTGGTTAACAAACTCTACTGGAAAATTGGGATCAACCAACAGTGCAACGCGTCGCCTAATATTGAGCCCATCTATCAGCCGGGCCTGCAAAGCGCCCCCAATCTCATGGAGGGTGATCCGAGTGGCCAGCTCATTCTCGGAGGATGCAGCTCGATCAGCAAGCCGTTTATTGCCTACTTTGAGTTAGTCATTCTCCTCCATCAAATGGGCAACCTCAGCTCCCAAATTAGCGATCTCCGTTTCCATTCCCGCCATGACGGTCGCAAGGGCGACAGTCTCCTCGCGGTGCTCTCCTACAGATGCCGCCAGCCTGGCGTCCACCCAGGCTATCTCTGCCTCCTTGTCAGCCAGTGCCTCGTCGCACTACGTCATCGCCTTAAAAAATGTGGAGGCAACCTTCAATGGCTGCATAAACAACGAACAGAAGAAAAGTCAGAAATCTTGAAGCGACAAAGTATGAGGAATCATTCGTCGAGAATCATACCTCCAAAAATCTCCTCGCGGGCCCCTTAGACCTAGCCCCCAGACCAGGCCCAGGTGGCGGTAGACCAGGAGCGCCCTCTCGAGCAAGGCTCGCGGCTGCCTCATCCAGAATGCCCTCCAAGAGCTCATCAGTCTCATCATCAACAGCAGCGGCGAGCTCCTCTCTTGCAGCCTCCGGAGCAGTCGCGACAGGCTTTTTCCTCCTGGCTGCCTTTGGAACAACTGCTGGTGGATCAGCTCTCGTCGACGGCTCCACAATATAAACGCGTGAACCCTCAGGCATGTCGTGAGCTGGCTCCTCTGCAGATTCCATCCAAGCGGCGCCTAGAACCACCTTCGCCGCAGGCTGGGTCAGGATGACTCCTCCGGCCTCCGCCGGCCTATCCTCGACCGACTTTCCCACTCCAGAAGTGCTGCCGGATCCGCCGTAGATCCCGGCAGCCACAAGTTCAATCTGTGACGAAGACGATGAAGGCGTGCCAGTTACCCTCTCAGTAGCTTCCTCCGAGGGCCTTAGGCGGATGATCACACCCCTTGAGTCTTCAGGTCTCATCATCATAATCGGAGGGTGCGGCTTTTGAGCCGGTGATGGCGGTCCCCATTTAGCCTTCTTGGTCTCCGCCTGGGAAACCAAGAAGTCCCTCTTAAACTCGTCGGGGTTAAGCCGTATGGCCTTTGTCAGCCATGCATACGCAACGCTCTCTGCCGGAGACGGCGTACCAAGGTACGCCTCTGGAACCTTGCCCCAGCTCCTCGCAATAGGTCATTTCTCTCCCACTTTCACAAATAAGAACTGGTTTTTTCAGTTCTTCAGAGATTCACGATGGCCTTATTTATTTTTATTCCCGCACGGGGGCTGAGTGAAATCCACTCCGCCCCCTGGGTCACTTTAAATACAACTTTAACGCCAGATATCCTAAATTTATGGCCAAGCTTCTGGGCGAAAATACATAAAGTGCAAAGGTACCTCACCGTGTTGGCATGGAGCTGAGAGATGGGTACTCGTAGAGCCGCCACGATCGACTCCAACTCCTTCGGCAAGGGCAGACGGAGGCCGCTCCTCAGATGGGCCTCAAAGACAGTAATGTGTCCCTCCGGTGGGGAAAAGGCTTTGTCGTCCTCGCCCGGAACCCTCCAGGCCATCTCTTTGGGGATGTTGAACTCGACGCACAAAGCCTTGACATCATTCTCTCTCAGAATGGACGAGAAGTCTGTCACGGAAGCCATGGTCAGGAAAAGCTTTAGGGTTTCTTTGAAGGCACTTAGTTGAGAAACGAGAACGGAGAAGACGACGGTTTGAAGGCGTAATTAATTTCAAAATACGGAGGGGAAACTTAAGCACCAAGCATACAAAGGATGCCGTCAGTCCTGCCACGTGTCGCCTCCCCACTTGACCCTGCAAAAGGACGGATCTCTGATACATTAATGTCCAGGATCTCCACCCAACCAAAGGGAGACACGTGTCGTACTCTGTCAGGCAAACCGGCTAGTGGCCATGCAAGATACTCCCAGAATTGGCCAAGACGGTCAACAATTCTGGTACTCCAGAATTGACCAGGACGGTCAACAATTCTGGTACTCCCAAATTGACCAGGACAGTCAACAATTTTGGTACTCCGAAATTGACTAAGACGGTCAACAGTTTTGGTCAAACTCTCCCTCACGCTATCATGCAACTTCATGAGGTCCTCAAAGAAAGTAAGAAAAGGCATCCCATCATGAACATACTGGAAGCCAGAAATCTGACCACCAGCATGGGGGGCTAGTAATGGGTACACCAGTAATGGGCTGGCCCAAAGAAAAGTCAACGAAAGCCCAAGAATTCCAGTCAACATTTTTGACGACCCAGTGAGAAGACGGGCCCAGGAATTGGAAAGCCCAAGACGGTCAACGTTGGCGTTGACCGTCTTGGCGGCTAACTTGCTCGTAGACGGTCAACGCAATGTTGACCGCCCTTGCGCAGCTTGATTGGGCCTTTAGAGGCTTTGCTACAGCGATGGGCCTATTCCATTCTGGCCCACAGCCCAACAGTTGATCGCTAGCTACTCTCCCTTCGTTCACCACGAAAGCGGCCAACACGCTGATGATCAACTCAGAAGTTGACCGTCTACGCCCTACACATTGGGCCCAAATGACGCCTTTCTACAGTAATGGGCCTACTCCATTTGGGCCCACCACTCATCAGACGGCCAATCATAACTTTTCAAGCGTCTTCCACGATCTCAATTTATACCAGAAAAGATACTAACAAAATTGGCGTCCTTCAAAGAAGGAAAGCGCCAGATCTTCCAAATTCCTTTCCAGCCAAGGCACTCCAACGGTAACATGCTGAGGAGGAAAGAAACCTACTTGAAAAGTTGTTGACCGCCTCACAAGAAAACAATCACAATCAACATGGCAACCCGCATCTGCTCCAAAAGGCAAGCCTGCCAGCAAATCAGGAAGGCAATCGCTCCTTCCAAAGAAGGAGGATTGGCCTCTCACTTACAAAAGAAGCCATTGAATCATTATTCAAGGTAGGCTCTCATTGATGCTTTCATTGACGCTCTGATTGAGGCTCTCATTGATGCTTTCTAGAACACTTCCAACGGCCTACGAATTCTGAAAGACGATTATGTGCTTAGAGAAATCTGCATTCTCTGCCACCCACATTCTCCAAAAACCCTAAGGCAACAAGCGAGCCCTCACAGCCGTTTATTGCCTTCCCACCTCCTAGATTCAAGAAGACCTCACGTCTCTCTTACATTTGGGTCAAACACTCAAACTCTCTCTCTCTCTATTTTCAGTTTCTTCCTTTTGAAGACTGTTTTACTGACTTAAGCGTCGGAGTGTTTTTGGTGGGACAACTTCTCACCGATAACGCTGACCTCTTGTTAGTTTTAGTGATGTGTAGGATTCGTACTCAGTGAATGGAGCCAATTAAAACCATCCAGAAGAATCCGAATCTGTTCGAAATCGGATCC
>JAODPA010103237.1:0-20841 GCA_025585075.1 Nepenthes mirabilis | reverse complement strand
TATATATGCGATAGCATGTGTGATGGATTTGCTTAAGGATTATGATTGTGAAATCCAATACCAATCAGGGAAGGCAATGTGGTTGCTGATTCTTAATCTGTAACTTTATAGGTTTGATGGTCCATTTGATGATTTAGGAATGGGAGATATTGGATGAAAATTTGTCGGAGACTTTGATAATAAGTCGCGGGCAGATTTTTTATGCAAACAGATAGGATTCTTCGTTTTCAGGATAGAATTGTGTTTTGAATATTGAGGAGTTAAAGGAAAAAATTTTGAATGACACCTATAGATTGAGGTGTACAATTTATCTAGGAGTGAATAAAATATATGAGGATTTGAAGAAGAAGAATTTCTGGGGACGAAATATGAGACGGGTAATTGTGGGTCGGATGATGAAGTCGACTCATTTATTACTGATCAGGATGATGTTCTCGAGGAATATTTCGGTTGTCTGTATATCAATGAGATTGTAAGGTTGTATAGTATTCAAGATCTAGTAGTTTCGGACTGTGATTGAAGGGTTATATAGAAATTTTGGAAAAGTTTACAAAGGAATTGGAAATTAAGTTAAAATATAGTATGATATTTCGTCTACAAATAGATGGCCAATCAGAATGGTGTAGCAGAAGTGTGTGGGACTATGACCCATAGATCACAAGAGCTAACTTGAAATGTAAAATGGGTGATTAGGTGTTTTCAGGTATCTCCTACGAAATAAATTTTGAGGTTTGGGATTAAAGGTAAAGTGAAGTTGAGGTTCATTGGGCCATGTGAGGTTTTATAGTGAGTCGGAAAGGTGGCTGATAGATTGAGTTTCCCTCTGAATTTGGCGGATTATACCGAAAATACTCCGACGTTTAAGTCAGTAAAATAGTCTTCAGCAGAAAGAAACTGAAACTGAGAGAGAGACAAAGGAGAAAGAGTGTTCAACCCAGATGTAAGAGAGACATGAGGCCTTCATGGATCTGGGTGGTGGGAAGGCAGTAAACGGCCATGAGGGCTCGCTTGTTGTCTCAGGGTTGTTGGAGGATGTCGATGGCAAAGTAAGTAGGTCTCTGAGAGCTCTGGTACGTATCCCCGAAAGCGTATGCTGTTAGTGAGTAATTGCCTGCGTCAATGGAAGCATAGATGAGATTCCCCCCCCCCCCCCAGAATGATGATTCTAGGGTTTATTTAATGGGTGAGAGGGTGATCTTCCTCCTTTGGAAGGCATGATCCCCTCTGTCTCCCTTGACTGGCTTGCCTTCTGGAGCGAATGCCGGTTGCCAAGGTGGGCATGATTGTTTCCTTGTGAGGCGGCTAACAACTTTCGAAGTCGGTTTCTTTCCTCCTTAGCATGTTACCGTTGGAGTGACTTGGTTGGCAAGGGATTGGGAAGATCTGGCGGTTTCCTTCTTTGAAGGGCGCCAATCTTGTCAATGTCCTTTTTGGTCTAAGTTGTGATCGTGGATTATCCTTAGAGAATTGTTGTTGGCCTTTTGAGGATTCGTGGGCTTAAACGAGTCAGTCCCGTTACTGTAGAAGGGTTCATTAGGGCCCAACGAGCAACACGCGGACGGTCAACGTTCGAGCTGACCGCCTGCGTGCGTGTTGGCCGCCCTTGTGAAGGACGTCAGTTATTAACCGCCTGATGGGCTATGGCCTGAGTATGCCAGGCCCATTACTGTAGTAAAGCCTCTTTGGGCCCAATGCGCCTAAGGCGGACGGTCAACATTTGTGTTGACCGCCTATTAGCAAGCTGCTCGTCCGGACGGTCAACACCAACGCTGACCGTCCTGGGCTTTTTAGCTTTTGGGCCGTTCTTCCAATTGGGCCGTTAGAATGTTGACCGTCATATTGGGCCTTTGTTGACTTTCTAAGTCCATCCCATTTTCGGTATACCCATCACTAGCCCCCCATGCTGGTGGCCAGAAGTCTGGGCTCCAGTATATTCATGATGGGATGTCTTTCCTTACTTTGAGGATCTCATAGAAATTTGTAAAGAAGCATGAAGGAGAGTTTGACTGGGATTGTTGACCGTCTTGGTCAATTTTGGAGAACCTGAATTGTTGACAGTCCTGGTCAATTCCGAAGAATCAAAATTGTTGACCGTCCTGGTCAATTCCGAAGAACCAGAATTGTTGACCGTCCTAGTCAATTCCGGAGCACCAGAACTGTTGACCGTCATGGCCAATTCTGGAAACGTCTTTCTGCCAGCTTTTGGCCGGTTTGCAAGGCAGAAAATGACACGTATCTCCCTTTGGTTGGCCGGAGATCCTAGCCATTAATGCGCCGGAGATCCGTTCTTTTGCAAGGTCAAGTAGGGAGGTGACACGTGGCTGGACTGACGGCGTCATTAATGAGAAATTTCATGCTTGGCGCTTAAGCTTTCCTTTCCGTGTTTTGAAATCCTTTACACTGTCAAACCGTCGTCTTCTTCCTCCTCATTTCTCAGACAAACTCTTCCCATTTTCTGCTTGATCATGGCTTCCATTACAGATTTCTCCTCCGTTTTGAGAGAAAATGATGTTAAAGCTTTGCGTGTGGAATTCAACATTCCCAAGGATATGGCCTGGAGGGTTTCGGGTAAGGACAACAGGGCCTTTGCCCCACCAGAGGGGTTTATCACTGTTTATGAGGCCCATCTGAGGAGTGGCCTTCGTCTGCCTTTGCTGGAAGAGCTGGAGTCGATCGTGGTGGCACTACGAGTACCCATCGCTCAGCTCCATGCCAACGCAGTGAGGTACCTTTACACTTTATGGATTTTTGCCCGAAAACTTGGCCAGAAATTTAGGATGTCTAGCGTTAAAGTTGTATTTAAAGTGACCCAAGGGGCGGAGTGGATTTCACTTAGTCCCCGTACGAGAATAAAAATTAACACGGCCATTCATGATTCACTGAAGAACTAGAAAAACCGGTTCTTCTTTGTGAAAGTGGGAGAGAAGTGGCCTCTTACGAGGAGTCGGGGCGAGGTTTCGGAGGTGTACCTTGGTATGCCGTCTGCGACGGAGAGCGCCTCCTACGCATGGCTAACCAAGGCCATATGGCTTAACCTCAACAAGTTCAAGAGGGACTTCTTGGTTTCTCGGGCGGAGACCAAGAAGGTTAACTGGGGGCCGCCATCACCGGCTCAGCAGTCACACCCTCCGATTATGATGATGAGGCTCGAAGACTCAAAGGGTGTGATCATCCGTCCAAGGCCCACGGAGGAAGTTACCGAGAGGGTAATTGGCATGCCCTCATCGCCTTCGTCGCAGATTGACCTTGTGGCTGCCTGGATCTGTGGTGGATCCGGCAGCACTTCTGGAGTGGGGAAGTCTGTCGAGGATAGGCTGACGGAGGCCGGAGGAGTCATCTTGGCCCAACCTAAGGCGAGGGTGGTTCCAGGCGCTGCCTGGATGGAATCGGTGGAGGAGCCAGCTCGCGACGTGCCTGAGGATTCACGCATTTTTATTATAGAGCTGTCGACGAGAGCTGATCCACCAGCAGCTGTTCCAAAGGCAGCCAGGAGAAAGAAGCTCACCGCGACTGCTCCAGAGGCTGCAAGAGAGGAGCCCGCCGCTGTTGTTGATGATGACGAGTTTTTGGATCGTATTTTGGATGAGGCAGCGGCGTGTTTGGCGCGAGAGGATGCTCTTGGCTCGTCATCTCTTATTCCCCCGCCAATTGGTCCATTGCCAGTTGGGACTAGTCTGGAGCCCAGGCCTGTGAGGCCTTTGAGGAAGGTTTATGAGGTATAATTTTTGCAATAACCTTCTTGCACTTTTTCTTCCTCGTGTTTATGATTTATGTTTTGCTTTTGTCTTATGCAGTCAAGGAGGTTGATCTCAGTTGTTTCTCGGGAAGTGGAGCAACGTGATCGCATCATCGCGGATCGGGAGGTTGAGATCGCCTGGCTAGAGGCTAAGCTGGCCGCCTCAGGAGGGGAGCTCCGTGAGCAGACCACTGCTCTTGAGGCTGTCATGGCGGGCATGGAGGCAGAAAATGCTGAGCTGAAGGCCGAGGTTACTCGCTTGAAGGAGGAGAAGGATCAACTTAAGGCGAGCAACAAATACCTTGCAGATCGAGCCGCTGCCTCAGAGAACGAGCTGGCCACTCGGATTAGCCTCCATGAGATCGGGGGCGAACTGCACGCCCGGCTGTTGGAGGGGCTCAACATTGGAAGGCGCGTGGCACGGTTGATCGTTCCTGATTTTCCAATCGAGTTTATCAATCAGAGCAACCGTGCAGCGTAGCGTAAGGAAGATTTGGTAGGAGAGCCACAAGACAGTCAGGGTGGTCCGCTGCCCTTGTAGCCATTTGTACATCCTTTGCGCTTTTGTTAATTATACCTTGCTTTTTGTGCAATAAAATGGGGATTCTTTTTTAATTTGGTGTCCATTGTCTTTATTGCTTTATGCTTGCGTGGATCATTGCATTAGGTGGCCAACCCGGTTGGTCAGCGACTGTTGCTTGGTTGCCTAAGGAACTAAGTCCCTAGGCTTGGCAGGTGGTTGCGTTAACCAACCTTGCGGTGCTATCCAAGTGGAAAGTTGGGCAGTCAGCGTTAGAGAAGGGACGCTTCTCGTTATTGTTTAATCACGCTACCCTTTCGTCGAGAAGGTTAGTGCGTGGGGTAGCCAACCTGGTTGGCTGGCCGTCTAAGGAATAAGATCCTTAAGCTGGGTAGGCGGCTGTGTTAACCAGCCTGGTGGCGCCGTGCAAGTGAAGGCTTGGGCTGCCAATGTTAGAGAAGAAATATTTCTCCCTTCGACCGTCGTTGACTGACATTACTGCTCCCTGAGAGGTGGTCGTCGCGTGTTCCATACTTGCCCCCTAAGGTTTTTAGACCGCTATGGGTCACTTGGATGACCAAGGTTTTGTACGACCGCTATTAGGCCGCTCGGATGACCAAGGTTTCAGACCGCTCATGAGCCACTTGGATGACCAAGGTTTCAGACCGCTCATGGGCCATCTGGATGACCAGGGTTTCAAACCGCTTATAGGCCACCTGAATGACCAGGGTTTCAAACCACTTCTGGGCACCTAGAAGACTAGGGTTTAACGAGAGGGTGAAGACCCTCCCGACTTAGGGGCAGTTTAGGTCGGGTAAACCTACAAGGTAAACACAGTTCATATGTATGCACACAGAGCCTAGGATTATATATACTAAGTAAACTCCTCATTTTACCAAATTAAAACAAGCATGCGAATGAATGCACACAAGTGGGTGAGTGCGTACCTGGGTTCTCTATTGGAAGTAGCACTTTATGTGGGTTGCGTTCCACGTTCGTGGGACCAACTTTCCGTCCTAGCTTCAGAGTTTGTATGCTCCGTTTTGCAGGACGGCGGAGACAAGGAAGGATCCCTCCCAGTTGGGAGAGAGATTGTTGCAGCCGGCCAGCTGGCCTTTGGCCCCGATGCATCATAGGACCAAGTCCCCAACATCGAACTGCCAGGCTTTCACCTTTCTATTGTAGTACCTGGCAACTCGGTGTTGGTACGCTGCTGTCTGTATTCTAGTAGCGTCGCGGGCTTCCTCTAGTAAATCTAAGTGCTCCTTGATTTTTTGGGAGTTGGTTTGTGGGTCGAAAGATTCCACCCTGAGACTTGGAAGCCCGATTTCGATAGGAGTTACTACTTCGGTCCCGTAATAGAGGCTGAAGGGGGTCTTGCGCGTTGGTTCCTTCGGGGTTGTTCGATAAGACCAGAGGACGGAAGGGAGCTCGTCAACCCAGGAGCCCCCGGCGTCGTCCAACTTAATCTTTAACCTGTAGAGTAGTGTACGGTTTGTGACCTCTACCTGTCTGTTAGCCTGGGGGTACGCCACCGAAGTGTGGACCAGCTTGATGCCGAGCCTGGCGCAATACTTGGTGAAATGTTTTCCCGTGAATTGGGTCCCGTTGTCAGTCACTACGACCTCTGGGACGCCGAATCTACAAACAATGCTCTGGCGAAGAAATTCCAGCGCATTGTGTTCCGTGATTTTTTTCCAGCGGGACTGCTTCGACCCACTTGGTGAAGTAATCGATGCCGGCGATGATGAACTTCCTTTGCCCCGTGGCAATGGGAAACGGGTCGAGAATGTCTAGCCCCCATTGCGCAAAGGGCCACGGAGCATGAAGTGACTTCAGGTCAGCGGACGGTTGGTGGTGTAGGTTGCCATGAAGTTAGCAGCTTTCACACTTCTTCACAAACTCAAGCGTGTCCTTCTTCATCGAGGGCCAATAGTAGCCTTGTTGCATGATCTTAAAGGCCAGGTTTTTCCCGCCTACGTGCGATGGACAGATCCCGAGGTGAACTTCGCCCAGTGGGTAGTCAGCCTCCTCGGGAGATAGACAGTGGAGATATGGAGTTGAGTACCCACAGCGATACAGCCGCCCATCGACTACCGTGTACCAGCCAGCCGTCTTTTTAATTCGCTTGGCCTTTTCGGCGTCCTCTAGGAGTGCTCCGTCGGCCAAGTATCTAAGGTAAGGCGTCATCTAGTTTTCTGTCCCGAAAATCTGCATTACCTCCTGTTTCTCTATGCTGGGAGCATTCAGAATCTCCCGCATGTCCCTCGAATACTGTTCTGGGTTTTCGACAGTAGCGGCTCTAACCAATCGGTCTGCCTTCCAATTTTCAGTTTGAGGAACGTGAACCAGGGTCAGTTTGTTGAAACCCTGGATGGCTTCCCTGTTTTTTGCCAAGCACCTGGCCAAGGAAGGGTTGTTCACCTCGAAGCCCCCATTGACCTAGTTGACGATTAGTTCGGAATCACTGTAAACCGCTAACCTCTTGGCAGAGCACTCTTTTGCTAATCTTACACCAGCTAGCAGGGCTTCGTACTCGGCAACGTTGTTGGTTGCCGAAAAGTCAAGCTTTAGGGAATACTTGATCTCGAATACATCAGGGGTCGTAAAGATCACCCCTGCTCCACTGCCACTGTCCATGGACGATCCGTCCACGTGGGGTGTCCATTCTGGGGCCTCGTCGGGCTGTTCTGCATTTTCTGCGGGCTGTTCCCTGTGAATCGGGGTCGTGTTCTCAACGATGAAGTCAGCCAGAGCCTGTGCCTTTATGGCAGGTCTGAGCTTGAATTCGATGTCGAACTCACCTAATTCAATAGCCCACTTCACCAGCCGTCCCGAAACGTCGGGTTTCTGGAGTATGACTTTCAGCAGTTGGTCTATAAAGACCACTATGCGGTGTGCCTGAAAGTATGGCCTAAATTTCCGTGCTGCAAAGATAAGTGCCAGGGCCATTTTTTCAGCGCGTGGATAGCGCGTTTCTGGGCCTGTTAATGTTTTGCTCACATAGTAGACTGGCTGCTGGGTATCGGATTCCTGGCGCACAAGGACGGAGCTGAGGGCCACTTCTGATACTGCCAGGTAAAGGTACTGCTCCTCCTCGTCCTTGGGTGACGCTAGCAATGGTGGGCTGGCCAGATACTGCTTCAATTCATTGAAGGCTGTCAGGCAGTCAGCCTTCCACTGGAATCCATTGGATTTCGTTCCTCTTAGTGCTTTAAAGAAAGGCTGGTACTTGTCACCAGACTTCGCGAGAAATCGGGACAAAGCTACCAGCGGCCCAGTCAATCACTGGATGTCTTTGACGTTCCGTGGGGGAGCCATGTCAGCGAGGTCCTTAATCTTTTTTGGGTTTGCCTCGATCCCCTGCTGGGAGACGATGAAACCCAAGAACTTCCTAGAGGCTACCCCGAAGACGCACTTGGCCAGATTTAGCTTCATTTGGTGCTGGCGAAGTACTTCAAAGGATTCTTCCAGGTCACGTATGTGGTCGCTGGTGACCCTACTCTTGACGAGCATGTCGTCGACGTAGACCTTCATGTTGCGACCAATTTGCTTTTCGAACATCTTGTTGATCAGTCACTGGTAAGTTGCTCCAACATTTTTTAGTCCGAAGGGCATCACTTTGTAGCAGTAGGTGCCCTAGTCCGTCATGAACGATGTATGCTCCTCGTCTTCCGGACTCATCCGAATCTGGTTGTAACCCGAGTGGGTGTCCATGAAGCCGAGTAGCTCGTGTCCAGCTGTGGAGTCAACCAATAGGTCAATCCTGGGTAAGGGAAAGCTGTCTTTCCGGCAGGCCTTGTTAACGTCAGTGAAATCGATGCATATTCACCATTTTCCATTACTTTTTTTAACCAGGATGACATTCGAGAGCCAATCTGGGTACTGGACTTCCCTAATGAACCCAGCGTCTAGCAGCTTCTTCACCTCCTCTAGGATGGCGATCAGTTTCTCAATGGAATGATTCATCCGTTTTTGCCTAACCGGCTTCCGGTCAGGATCAAGGCCCAGCTTGTGGACCATCACCTCAGTCAAAATCCCGGGCATATCTGCGGGAGTCCATGCGAATATATCGACGTTCCGTTGCAAGTACGCAATCAGTTCTGTGCGCAGTGTGCCAGTGAGTGAGCCGCCAATCTGCACACACTTTTTCAATTCCTTCGGATTTAGTGGGACCAGATCTGTGGCTTCATCAGGCTGCGCCTGTTGTAGGGTGGTCTCATCTCGGTGATTGAGTTCTCCCATCGTGCTAGTGCTGCCGCAAGGGGCAATCTGGGACATGTAGCATGTCCGTCCAATTATTTGGTCGTCTAACACCTCCCCAACACCATACGGTGTTGGAAATTTAATTTTGAGGTGCGAAATCGAGGTAACTGCCCCGAATGCCGCCAGGCAATGTATGCCCAGTATAGCGTTGTATACTGAGGGTAGGTCGACCACCAAGAAGGTAAGTGTGCAACTTGCTGTCCTTGGATACGTCCCTAAGGTAACTTCCAATTGAATAGTCCCTTAAACAGACCGTGTAACGGGCCTTCGGCCGGTTTTAGTTGATTCTTTTTTAGGCCTAACTTAAAGAAGGTATCCAAGTAAAGTAAATCTTTTGAACTTTCATTATCGATAAAGACTCGTTTCAGTTGGTAGTCCGAAGTACCGTCCGAAACGAGTGCTGATATAACAATGGGGTCAGCATGGGGGGACATTAGATGATTTGAATCACTATTACTGAAGCTAATAGTATTATCTACTGTGCGCTGCTTCTTCCTCCCAGTCTACTGCTCCTTGCTGTCCGCCGGGCTCTTGGCAGGCCAGGCGGTGACCATGTTAATCACTCCTGCCGCAATCCTGTTCCGGGGAGGAGTCTGCTCCTGCCCCTCTTCATCAGCCGCCCCTGAGTTCTATCCAGGACTTCTAAAAAACTTCGTGAGGTATCCTCTGCGAATCAGGTCCTCGATTTCCCTCTGCAGTGTCTTGCAGTCCTCAGTTGAATGGCTGGCAGAGCGATGGAAGTCACAGTACTTTGACTGGTTTCCAGAATCTTTCTTCAGCGGTTTGAGCCACTTCAGGAATTTTTCTCTGCAGATCTGCCTGAGGACGTTGGTGCGCGTGTCTGTCAGGGGAGTGAAACTGCTGGGCCCATAATCTCTACGTTCTAGGGGCCCAGTCCGGCGCTGCTTCTGGCGGGAGTGTTCTCTGCCGCTGTACTTTCTCTTCCCCTCACCAGGGAACCGCCGAGGCTGATCCGCCCGTTCAGGATGTTTTGCCTCGTTGGCCTCTTCTGCTGTAGCGTAGGCCCTGGTGATGGATTCCGTCTCGCGGAAGGTCTGAGGATTCTTGTGGGCGAGGTGCTTGAAAAAGTCACCAAAAGTAAGCGTAGATATGAAACTGCCCAGCTTTATCTCCTCTGTGATCCTGGGGATCCTTCTGGCCTCATCCGTGAAGCGATCCAGGAAATGCTGTGGGTTCTCTCCCGGTTTCTGCTTTATGTGGGAGAGGTGCCATGGCTGTTTCTCTTCCCGTCGGCTCGAAGCGTACTGAGCCAGGAAGAGGTCCGTGAGCTCACGAAAGCTACTGACAATGCTTGAAGGGAGGTGATGGAACCAGATTCTGGCATCTCCCTTCAGCGTGAGCGGGAAGTAGCGGCACATCGTTGAGTCTTCTAGCCCTTGGAGACTTAGATGGGTGCGGAAGTGATCTAGGTGGTCAACCGGATCATTGCCCCCATCGTATAAGTCAAGGGATGGCATCTTGAACTTTGACGGCAGCAGACGGCTCAGCATCTCTGCAGTAAAAGGAGATCGATCCAAGTCGATGGCGTACTCCTCCTCTTGGAATACACAGTTTCAGATCTTGTCCACCCGCAGATCAGTGCGAGCGACGTTTGCTGATCATTTGGAGTTGAGGTAATCCCTCAACTCTATCTTGTCCCTGGCCGGTTCAACAGCCGGTCGGCTGCTGCCTCCAGTGGACCGGGCAGTCCTGGAGGCTCGCTCCTGGACTTCGTCGTGGTCTTCTGCCCGAGAGTATCGGGGATTTCTTCTTTCTGGGCTCTTTGGCGAAGACGTACTCCCAGAACATTCCGTAGGCCTGTTCTGGCCAGGAACGTGGGAGGATGCTGGAGCCAAATTGTCTCCAATTTTTTCGAGCTTCTTGGTCGACTTCTTCTTCCTCTGGCTACCCCTTTTGGTAGCAGGAGCAGGAATGGCTGCTGGTGGAGCCGCTTGTTGTCGTTGCTTGTTTTGATCGCAGAGTAGTTGAAGCAGGCAGTTGTTGTCCAGCATCTACTCCACCAGCAGTTGAAAGTAAGGCGGTGAAACCCTGCCCGTCGCCCCGTTGACCAGGACAGAGAGAGAGTTTGTGCAAATTTTGTGGTCGGCTTTTAGCAAGCGCTTCCCACAGACGGTGCCAATGATGCGTATCTTGATCCGAACTTCGAACAGATTCAGGTGATCCTCTAGTCGTGGCTCCGGCTCCGTTCCCTGAGTTCAATCCTGCACACCATTAAACAGAACAAGAGGTCAGCAAGTTCGGCGAAAAGTTGTCCCACCGAAAATACTCCGACGCTCAAATCAGTAAAACAGTCTTCAGCAGAAAGAAACTGAAACTGAGAGAGAGACAAAGGAGAAAGAGTGTTCGACCCAAATGTAAGAGAGACGTGAGGTCTTCTTGGATCTGGGTGGTGGGAAGGCAGTAAGCGGCTGTGGGAAGGCAGTAAGCGGCTGTGAAGGTTTGCTTGTTGCCTCAGGGTTGTTGGAGGATGTCGATGGCAAAGTAAGTAGGTCTCTGAGAGCTCTGGTACGTATCCCAGAAAGCGTATGCCGTTAGTGAGTAATTTCCTGCGTCAATGGAAGCATAGATGAGAGTCCCCCCCCCCCCAGAATGATGATTCTAGGGTTTATTTAATGGCTGAGAGGGTGATCTTCCTCCTTTGGAAGGCATGATCCCCTCTGTCTACCTTGACCGGCTTGCCTTCTGGAACGAATACTGGTTGCCAAGGTGGGCATGATTGTTTCCTTGTGAGGCGGCCAACAACTTTCGAAGTCGGTTTCTTTCCTCCTCAGCATGTTACTGTTGGAGTGCCTTGGTTGGCAAGGGAATAAGAAGATATGACAGTTTCCTTCTTTGAAGGGCGCCAATCTTGTCAATGTCCTTTTTGGTCTGAGTTGTGATCATGGATTATCCTTAGAGAATCATTGTTGGCCTTTTGAGGATTCGTGGGCTTAAACGAGTCAGGCCCGTTACTGTAGAAGGGCTCATTAGGGCCCAATGAGCAACACGCGGACGGTCAACGTTCGAGTTGACCGCCTGCGTGCATGTTAGCCGCCCTTGTGAAGGACGTCAGTTATTAACTGCCTGATGGGCTATGGGCCTAAGTATGCCAGGCTCATTATTGTACTAAAGCCTCTTTGGGCCCAATGCACATAAGGCAGGTGGTCAACATTTGAGTTAACTGCCTATTGGCAAGCTGGCCGCCCGGACGGTCAACGCCAACGTTGACCATCCTGGGCTTTTCAGCTTTTGGGTCACTCTTCCAATTGGGCTGTTAGAATGTTGACCGCCATATTGGGCCATTGATGACTTTTTGAGTCCAGCCCATTTTCGGTATACCCATCAGTATAATACATTTTTTTTGCATGCATGTTAGTTTTTTTTTTATCAATTTATTGTAAAATTTCATAAGAACTCGTCTATATTAAAGTTACATGTATTTATATTATAAATATTGTACTTTAGCTGCATGCATGTCTTAAAGTCATGGTTTAATGGCTTTGCATGTGATGAATTTCATTCATTTTGCTACTGTGTATTCCGAACTTGAAATTATAAGCTTACATGCTTATAATTTTAGAAAATATTGCATTGTGTATAAGTTATTAAACTTGAACTGCAGAATTTTTTCCAAGTTGTTGATTTTTACTGAATTTTTATTTTTTACATGTCTTAAATTTATACAATAACTTATGCATGCTTTAAACTATCAAATATATGTCTTATATAAGCTGAAAAATATACACAATTTAAGTTACAAGGTCTGAAATTTAAATATACTTGCTAAATTTATGTAATTTGCTACATTTTCTATATTTTATGTTAATTTGGCATCCCACATGTTAAACTTCCATCATAACTTGAATTGCCCAAAAAGAATAAATTTTACATGACATGAAATTATAGAATTATGAGAAAAACTCTATAATTATTCTAAGAAATATGATCATTTTTTCTTGGTGTGAGAAAATTAAAAAGAATAAAAAAATGTGTAGAGTTTTTCTAAGAATAAATATTAGACTATTGCTATATTTCAACGGGTAGTATATTATAGCACACCGTAGTATATTATAGTGGTATATTGATATTCAAACTCTATATAATTGTGGGCTAAGAAGTGACGTCTCGTATCGTCTATAGAATTATATATAGATGATTCACCTTTAAGTCTTTAATCGAAGTATATACCCTTTGATTGATTGAAAGTATACACAATCCAAATTTTAGTTATTCACTCATTTAGTTAGTAAGGCCTATTGGTTATGATTCTTTAGAAAAATCAGTTTTAGAGATGATTTGATGACTTAAAAGGTTAAGAACAAAATAAGAATAATCTAAAAAATTTATATAAGCTAATCATGTAATTGTTATTAAAATTCATGACATATTAGTAAAATCTGATGCATTGATCCTTCTTATATGTTTTAAAAGCAAAGATATACATATTCATTGCTATATTATATACCTTATTAAATTTTGAACTCACTTTTTTACTATTTTGCTAACTTCTTTCAAATGAGACCCACGGATGCTTGCTTGATGGATGGGAATGATGGATTAAACTAATTCGAATAGTTTATGTTATGTTTATTGATGTATTATAATATTCGAATATTGTTTAATATGTTATATTATGGTATTATGGCTTTTAGATATTAGTCAATGTATCATTTCAAATTTGGACAGTTGAATGTGCTATTTTTGTATTTCGGACAGATTGAGATATTGATTATTATTGTATCTAGTTGATGATCAGACTTTGGATAGTGTAAGAATGTCTAGAACTAATATATCATGTTATCGGACAACTTTAGAACTTGTTGGATGATGTTATGTTTGTCGTAAGAAGATTTCTAGACAGCAGGTTAGGGATTAATGTTATTGTGATTTTAAAATTACTTCGTTTGTCCAATGATTGATTGTCAGTAGTTAGATTATGGTTTATGATTTATTTTTACACTTAATATACTCTGATACTTATTTTAAGTAGGCATCAATCCTTACGTAAGATCTGACGTTAAATATTGGGTCAGTGTCGAAGTTACATATTAACATTGCATATATATGGATATTGTGTATGATTTATATTATTTTAATTGGTCGGTCGATGTATCAATATGAAATTCATGTCCAATATTTATTTAGATGCTTAAATTAATTCATGTTAATTTGGTTAAGTATAATTCATGGGATTTGGGACGTGACATGTGTCTAGTTAATAACCACCAGGATTAATATAGCACACTAATAATTTAATCTAAGCTTGTGAAACATATGTGAAAAATGGTGGTTACACAAGGACTTAGATGCGTAGCAATACCATACCCACACAATTGGAACATAACAGCCATGCTATTGTTTGTTTATAGGGAAGAGAAATCGTATCAAAGTTTGGCTAAGTATGATTTTATGAAAAAATCGCATGACATGATGATGTATAAAATAATCAATTGACTACTCATACGTCCTTGGATCCGAATTATTAAACGAATTAGAGAGTTGCCTCACTTAGGTGACCGATCATATAAAAGGACTGAATTTCGTTACTTTGGATATGGATCCTATACATTATAACAAATGAACAAGATATAATAAGAATACGGAACTCGCTCTCCAATATGTTATCTGAAGCTCAACTCAGTAATCTTTTTAAACGAGAGAGAAAGATTGGAGGAAGTAAATGCATAAACACGAATAAATGGGGATAGAGTATTTGTTGGAGAGCTGCATTTTGTAGGATGCACTCGAATAAATGTGTGGCTTTAGAGACGTCGTGCTTGTAATGTAGAGTAGCTTTGGAGATGGTGCACTCGTAAAGGAGAGCGGCTAACATTTTTCTTAATCTTGCTTAGACTGTTTATTCTTTTTTTGTTCTTTGATTTCTTTTTCTACGGGGGTGATGTGGTATTTATAGTAATGGGTGCCTTTGACTGGCGGACTCCTGAATCAATATATGGATGTTACACCTCTATAATTATAAGGGAGTCACATGTGTAACTGGGTCCTACATTTAATGATTAGATCATACGGTTTTTGACTATTGGATTAGTGTAGATAACTGCCTAAATATTGTCCATTCATTATCTATTGTTGCCGATTTATTGTTGGGTAATTCAGGTTATGTCTCTTAGGTCAACTGTTGCACCTTTTGTTTGATGGGTTTAAAGAGTCTTCTATTGGGCCGTCTCTATTTGGGCCTTCTTTCCTTCTGTGCATTGGGTTTTAGGCTAGTCCATATATTGTTGTATCCATCAATGAGACCACCTATAAACAATACTCCAAACCACCCAGAAAAGACTTCCAACAATAATAAGTAGACGATAGGAGTTGAAAATAATGTCATTAATTTTAATAACGACGATATGACCCATATAATAACACTTCAATCCGATTCTCTTATTATAATTGTACTCGTTTTAGACGGTAAATTTGACTATCAATCGAAAGGAGTTTTTATTAATAATAGAAGTTTAAAAATTTTATTATATCTTGATACTTATTTGAAACTCAAATTAAAAATAGACCAAATGAGACCGACCGAGGAACCCCAATATAGACTTGATAATGTGCTCATTTGGGTCAAGAAGAGTAATGAAAAATGATGGGTGTGTGTCGATTTTACAGACATGAACAAAGTATGTCTGAAAGATAGTTTTTCTTTACCGAGAATTGACCTGTTGATGATCCATGGATGTATTATTATAAAGTTATACCCTTCAATTTGAAGAATGTAGAAGCCACATATTACAGGCTCATGAACAAAATGTTTGAGCTTAAATCGGTCGGAGTATGGGGATATATGTAGACGATATACTCATGAAAAATATAACAACCGATGACCAAATTCGTGCTCTTAGAGAAGCTTTTGAAATACTCCAAGCAAACCAAATGAAGTTGAACTCAATCAAGTGTATATTTAGAGTAATTTCGAAAAAGTTTTTTGACTTTATCGTATTTTACTGAAGAATCGAAGCGAATCTCAAAAAAACAACAGTCATTATGGATATGAATCAGCCTCGATCTGTGAAAGAAATCCAAAGGCTCACTGAGAGACTCGCAACTCTCTCCCGATTTCTAACAAAGTCAGTAGAGAAATATCTCCCTTTCTTCAAGGCTTTGTGAAGAATAACGGCAAGTAATTTTTGGTGGACTTCTAGCTACAAGACGACCTTCCAAGAATTAAAGGAACCAATCCATCTCTCTTGACCTGTCCAAAAGAAGGTGATGAACTATTTCTTTTCCTCACAATATCAGACACTGAGTTGAGCTCAGTTTTGATCAAACAAGAGTTTGAGATATAAGAACTGGTTTACTACATCATCAAAATCTTAACAAACACCGATACTTGTTACTTACACATACTCAGCTATGAAGTTATGACTATGCTTCCAGACCCACAAGATCACCATCCCAATAGACTAGACATTAAAAGGATTCCCACAAAAACCCAACATATTCGGATGGTTGATCCAATGAACCATCGAATTTGGTGACTTTGACGAAGAATTCTGATTGTTGCTGACCATTAAATGTCAGACCCTTGCAGATTTCATAGTCAAAATGATAACCCTAATTTCAGATGTCATCGAAACAAGTGAAGGAGCCCGCCAACAAGAAGAAGCTTCGAGCTGGGTTTTGTATATGGATGGATCATCAACCTAATTAGGTTGCAGAACCAGTGTGATCCTGAGAATTCCAAACAGGTCAGAGATGAAATACTTGATAACCCTCAGATTTTTTGCCTCCAACATTTCGCCAAGTACGAATTTTATTGGCAGCACTAATGCTTGCAAAAGCAGGCTCAGTGAAAAACTTGATTGTCAACAGTAACTCAAAACTAATCATCAATTAGATTACTAGGAATTTCAAAGTCTCTTACCCATTGCTCGCAAGATATCTTGCTAGAGTAAAGGGTCTGATAGAGGCATTTGACAGAGTGGAGATACTCCACGTCTTGAGAGAAAATTGAAAGGCAGATCAGCTGGAAAAAGTAGCATCGATTAACAATCTTAAGCAATACACTCGAGATATGTGAGAAGTTCTCGTAACATCGAGTACAAAAGTTCCAAAATAAGAGTTGTTTCAAATCTCAGATGGCAAAACTTAGATGACTTTGTACAAAGGGTGCCTCATCAAAGGCCTTCTACTAGAAAACCCAATACAAAGTGCATAAAGAAGATAGTAGGTTGGTACACTGTCATAGATGGGAGATTATACTGATGAGGGTACTCAATCCCTTACATACGGTGTCTCATGTCAAAAGAAGTTAATTACGCGCTAAGCAAAGTACTTCACGGGATCTATGGATTGCACATTGGAGTGCAAGTAGTTAGGATTCAAAGTCATACGGTAAGGTTATTACTGGCCAACGATGAAGTAAGACGCTGTAGAATTTGTAAAGAAAAGCAGGGATTATCAAATACATGGCAACATTCCTCATTAGCCAAACATCGAATTGCAGACCTTGCAATCATCATGGCCATTTGCATAGTAGTGGCTCAACAAATTAGACCCATTACCCATTAAATCCGGGTAAAGGAAGTTTGTTATAATCAGCGTCGACTACGTCATAAAATGGGTAGAGGACTCTTCACTGGCATGGATAACCAAATAGAACGCGATGAAAATTGTTTAGCTAAATATCGTATGCAGATTTGGGATTTCTGAGCTCATAATGATCGACAATGGAGCCTAATTCACTTGTGAGAGATTCATCAAGTGTTGCACTAGTTTGGGAATTTGCTAGTTCACACCTTCGTCGTCTATTCACAAGCAAATGGACAATTGGAAGTAATAAATCAAATCGTACTACATGGGTTATAAATGAAGTGAGAAGATGTAGGGGCTTCTTGGGTGAACAAGTTACCTTTCGGGTTGTGGCCCTACTGGATGACACCGGGGTAACTTATGTAAGAAACACTCTTAAGTTTATGTTGTGGGATTGAAGCAGTCATTCCAATAAGGATCGGTCTGCCTAACCTTCGAGTCGAAAGTTTTAACTCGGAAAGAACCCCCCATGACTCAGAGGGTGTATTAACTTGTCCGAAGAAGCCCAAAACGTAGCAAGGCTGCACACGACGGTTTATCAGTAACGAATCACTTGATATTATAATATAAAGGTGAAAGCATGCCAAGTCAAGGTGGGGCGCCTAGTTCTACAGGGCATAGAGGCGATAGGCAAAATTGTCGACTAGAATAAATTGTCACCAAATTTGGGGGGACTATTTCTAGTCTCAGTGATTTTTCAAACCAAAGTGTACAAGCTATGCACCCAAAATAAAAAATTGGTCCCATGGATATGAAACTCCATCCACCTCAAAAAGTATTATCGGTAAACCGTTGCCTAACACTGGTGAATCTAATACAAGCCATACGAACTGCCTACATGATTTAATCATATTTTAATTAATAAAATGATTGTTTATTTATTCTGTTATTCATATAAATACTTGTGTGTTATTGTATAAATTAAATCACCCAGATTATTCCTAAGTTGGGTGAATATCTTTACCTATGAATCAACCTTCTAAACCACGGTATAAAATCTCAGTCAAGACAATCAAATGGCCCGAATGAGGTCGAAACAACATGACGGCGGCATCCTCTCCTTCCGTCCTAACCCCCCACTTGACATCAGTAAGGACCTCCCTTGTCAGCCAATCACCCATCCATTGGAGAATGACGGTGTTCTCTATAATAAGCTTAGTCAGCGGCTGAGCCATGTGATCCTCTATCTCCAAAACATTTCCAGAGAAGGTAGGATTGACCTTGACCCAAGTATTGGACAGAGTCTAGTTAGAAGAAACCGTCAAATAAAAGAATAGGTTCTTCCAACCCTTTATTAAATTTGGATTGCTCTTGCTTATTTTATACTTCTTGCGGGGGATAAAAGAAATGTAATCAGTATCTTGGTTGAACTAAAAGACTACGTTAATAGCCCAGGCATCCAAGGAAAGCATATAATAATAAACAAAAAACACAAAGAAATTAAATAATGAAGTGCATTGGTATGGAGGCACCCCACCGGAATTTCAAGAACCTTTAGGATTTTATACAACTCTTCCGGGAAAGGAATACAAAGGCCTTCTCTCAGATGGGCCTTGTAGATGGTAATTAACCTGAGCCGAGGAGTGAAAACTCTATTGTTGTCATTGGGGATTATATACAGAACAAGAAATATTATATTTCTTATACATATCGTTCACATCATTGCAAGTGAGAACAAAAGGATCGCAACAACGCCGTGAGAAGTTGCTCAAGAATCCATAGAAGTAAGAAGATAAGAGTAAATTAGGGTAGAGTGATTCGAGAAATGAAAAAGTGTAGAAGAGGCACAAGGGTAGGAATCAAATAGCCAAAACTTTGGCACAAGAACAATGACATTTAAGGGTATTGAATAGGTACATCCCCATAATGGTTGAGAAACATGCCCGCACCAAAAAGTACTGCGGTGCATCAGTTTCGTTGAGCCAGTAATGATGGCCTGACACTATATCTCCCTGTGCAGCAAGCAGACAGTTGATAGCCTTGTTGCCCAATTTGACGAATCTCCAATGCAGTGTAGGTTATGATACCCTGACACACTAGTTTTCAAGATGGCAGACCGACAAAGAGAGACCATGACATACTTAAGACTAGTTTAATTAATTTACGGATGTTAGATCGAATGTTCAGAATAAATTACTATAAATCGGGTTATTAGAAGACTGGGTTGCTAGTTGTTTGGATTGTCAAAAGTTATACAGCAAAAAATAATATTCAAGTGCTTCAACTATTCAGTGCAAATAAGAATATTGAAACCATACAATAAAGATAAATAATGCTCAATAAGTGTCATTCATTTATTCATTTCATAAACTATAAACTTATAACAATAGGATACAACTCAGGAAGGAAATAAATAATACATTGAGAGGTAATCAAACCTCAGTATTCCAACCGACCTTAAGACGAATGAAAGTATAAGGAAAGCTCTCACCCTTGAAACGACTGCAGCGTTACTTACCGAATTGTCTATTTTAGAGAGAAAAGAGTAAAAAAAGCTCCCCAGATAAATAGTTGCAGCCATTTTCAGAACTACACCGTTTCCACGATGGGAGGGCAAAAAGAAGAAAACAAAAATCTATCCCCAGTCTAAGCCTAAGGCAGCCCTCCTTAGAATTGCAGAAAAGTAGACCGCTCGACATAAATGGGGAGAGGAGGAAACCACCTCCAAAACCCGGGACCTTGCTATAATGATAAAGGTTTGGTTTTGGAACGGGTGCAAAAAAGGAAAATCAAGATGGATTCCCATATAAAAAAGGGTAACCAACGTAGATTTCAACTGCACCTTCGGATCTCAAGTTTAAATGCTAGGGAAGAACTCCCTCCGATTCCAACTAGAGATAGTGAAGGCTCTATACTAGCTCCAAGCAGTCTTGCCCCCAGTAGGAAAAGATACTTCGTGATGCGAAGTACAGAGAACCCCTCCATTTATAATTGAAAGGGAAGATCAGCGAGCAATAATCTAAGAAAATTACGCATTCTAGAATTGATGGTAGGGAGTCGGATCAAATCTTGCCAAACAGAGCAAAAGATCTGCAAAATATATGGAGAAAAAGCGCACATAGAAGATCTGCAAATGGCGTCCCATCATAAATATGTTGGGAGTTAAATATTTAAAATACCGGCATGGGGAGTTAGTGATGTGACCGGTGCTACACGGGTCAACCTAGAACCCATTGCACAGAAGGAAGAAAGCCTAAATGGCAAAGACCTAGTAGAAGACCCCCTGAGCTCAAGAAGAAAATGGAGCAGTGGTTGTCCCAAGATGTGTGACCCGAATCATTCAAAAATAAATAGGTATTAATGGATAATAAATAGACTATTATAGACAGTTGTAACACCATATCAACGATCGAAACTCGTACTGTCCAGCTGATAAATGTAAGCTGTAGTTACACAGTTAATTCCCCTCATAAATGTAGAGACGTAACACCTAAGAGACTACCAAACCGATACTCCTCACTATAAATATCGCATCACTTCCCGCAAGAGAAGGGGTTGAACAATAAATAGAGCGAACAGTCTAAGCAAGACTAAGAAAATAGTTAGCCACTCTTCACACGAGTACATCACCCTAAAGACACTCACCCATCCGAGTGCACTCAACACTTCAGAGTATAGAGATTGCCAATATGGAAGTCCCTATGATTATAAATTTCATATGTTATTTAATTTCTTTTGTATTTGATTAAATCTTAATTTAAATTTTTCTCGAGTCCTACAAAATTTGAATAAAGAAAATCCTCAAGGCCTAAAGAGCATGCACATGTAGATT
>JAODPA010103226.1:0-20844 GCA_025585075.1 Nepenthes mirabilis | reverse complement strand
CAATCGATTCTCTTAATATGTTTTTATATAAATATATTAATCAATCCTATCACCACTTATTTTTTTAATGTCGCGCCACAAAATTAGTCTAAGCTAACACTTATAAAAAAATTGGTTGTTGGTGGTCACACGGGCCATGCGATTAGGGTGTTATAAGGACTGCATATACATAATTGGTTCAATTGAACTTGTTCCTACCACTCTCTAAAAGCCCTAACCATTTTCAAGATTTGTTTCAATACCTCACATAAAAATAATAAAGTCTAGAAAAAGCATTTGAAGTTACATAAAGATATACTTCTAATGATTGATATAATATTTTGTTATCCCAAGAGTCATGAAAATATGACAAAAATGATCTAATTATTTTTTTGTAGGCTTATTAAAATTTATGGTATTATCAAAATTGACTGCTAAGAATTTATCTATAAAAGGATCCAAGACATAAATTACAATTTTTACAATTCTTCTCCATAACGCTAGGATTATCCAAAGGGTTCATTAGGATATTTAATTGGAAAATGTTTTACTCTTCAAATATAAGTTATGAATGTATCATATTATTTGTTACATTATCTTAATAATAATACTAGCATATAATATATTGAAATATATCAAAACATTGCATATAAACTTTTCTTTGTACTTGACACTTAATGTGTATCCTTTCATCAAACTTGCCCGTAAAATTATATAACTTCTCTCCTTCATATCTTTTTTGTATTTGGGTTTATTGTACTGTTTTTCTTTCAAAAAATCATGTCTCTAGCCCTCGCATCCTTATTTTGATAGCAAATAGGAGCGAAGCATTTGCAAGTCGTCCCTCAGTTTGGTTGATAGGCAGAATACTATAATGACCGATAGTCTTTTGGATATGTCAAATCATTCCCGAAGATGATAAGAGGCTCAAGAACAATATTCGTTTCTTAAATTGGAGTAATCCTCGAGAATTGGTTCATCGTGTTAGAGATCGTCAGGCCTCCTACAAGAGTAAATATCGCAAAAATCATATGCTTTCAAAGCTACCCACTAACTTGTCACCTTGTATCGCTCTCAGATTGCTCAAGAAATACTGTGATTCTGGCAATTTGGCACTTGCCCACAAGCTGTTCGATGAAATTCCTGAACCAAATCTGCATTCCTGGACAATCTTAATTTCAGCTTATACAAAGCAAGGCCAAGCAAATGATGCTATCAAACTCTACTCTATACTGCGAAAGCAGAACATTCAGCCTGATAGATTGGCGCTGCTATCCGTTGCAAAGGCATGCGCTGCTTCCGGTGATCTTAACAAAGCGAAAGTGATCCATGAGGATGCCATTTCAGTTGGATTTCATAGGGACATTTCCGTGGGGAATGCATTAGTTGATATGTATGGGAAATGCAAATGCTATGAGCTTGCTCAGAGGGTTTTCACAGAGCTGCCCGTGAAGGATGTTATCTCTTGGACATCGTTGTTGTCATGTTATGTAAATTGTGGGCTTCATGGGCAAGCTTTAGCAGCTCTTCGTCAGATGAGATTGAATGGTTTGTGGCCAAATTCGGTGACTTTGTCTTCAGTGCTTCCCGCTTGCTCAGAGCTGAAAGATTTGAATTCGGGAAGAGAGATTCATGGATATGTGGTGAAGAATGGTATGGGGGAAAATGAGTTTGTTTCTAGTGCCATTATTGACATGTATGCGAGCTGTTTAAGTCTACGGCAAGCTCAATTAGTCTTTGATAACATGCCTGTTCGTGATCTTGTGTCTTGGAATGTTATCTTAACAGCATATTTCACAAATGGCGAATTCGACAAGGCTGTCAATCTATTCGGGCAAATGAGATTTCAGAGGGTTGAATTGAATTGTGATTCGTGGAATGCTGTTATTGCTGGGTGTATGCAAAATCAACGTAACACACAAGCTCTTGAGATGCTTATCAAAATGCAGGAATTTGGATTGAAACCCAATCAGATTACGGTCACTAGTGTCTTGCCTGCTTGCACTAGTTTAGATAGCTTGAGAGGAGGAAAGGAGGTTCACGGATATGTTTATAGGAACGTGATCTCTGATGACATAACAATCACAACAGCATTGGTTTATATGTATGCTAAATGTGGTGAGCTTGAAATCTCTCGCCGAGTTTTCAATACGATGCCTGAAAGGGATATTATCACTTGGAATACAATGATCATAGCAAACTCGATGCATGGCAAGGGGGAGGAGGCATTATTGCTGTTTCGGGATATGATAAACTCAGGTTTCAGAGCAAACTCTGTTACTTTTGCTGGGGTTTTGTCTGGTTGTAGTCATTCAAGGTTTGTCGACAAAGGACTTGAGATTTTTCACTCAATGAGTCGGGATCACTCAGTTGAACCTGACATTGATCATTACTCGTGCATGGTTGACATGCTTAGTCGTGCTGGTCGTCTAAAAGAGGCATATGAATTTGTGCAAAGAATGCCCATGGAACCGACTGCTGCTGCATGGGGAGCATTACTTGGTGGTTGTAGGGTGTATAAGAATGTAGAATTAGCACGAATTGCAGCAAATAATCTGTTTCGAATCGAGCCAGAAAACCCAGGAAATTATGTACTGCTATCGAATATCTTTTCTACTGCCAAATTATGGAATGAGGCATCTGAAACTCGAAAGCTAATGAGGAGCAAGGGAATTTCAAAAACACCGGGTTGTAGTTGGATTGAGGTGAGGAACCGAGTTTACACTTTCGTTGTTGGTGATAAGAGAAATGAACAGACTGATAGGATTTACAAATTTTTGGATGATGTTGGTGAGAAAATGAGAATAGCTGGGTGTTTTCCAAACACTGAATTTGTGTTGCAAGATTTGGATCAAGAAGAGAAAGAGGAGGTTTTGTGTAGCCACAGTGAGAAGCTTGCTGTGGCTTTTGGAGTGCTAAATTTGGCTGGGGAGTCGACAGTTCGGGTGTTTAAAAATCTTCGAATATGTGGGGACTGTCACAACTTCATTAAGTTCGTGGCTGAGATCAGCAGGGTACAGATAATTGTCCGCGACTCCTTTAGGTTTCACCACTTCAAGGAGGGGTTGTGTTCGTGTGGCGAGTTTTGGTGATGCTTCTTAATTTATATCTAAATTGTTGAAGATGAAATTGCATGGAAGTATTATGTCTTATAATGGAATTAGGTTGTGAAATGTGATGGCCCATTTATACTTCAATTTTTGTGAAAAGATTATGTACACGTACCTACGTGTTTCTTATGAATATTCTTTTATAAAAAAAATGCATTTTTTTGCATATTGTGTACCAAGTTTTATATATTTGGTAATAAACCCGTTAACTATAGGTTATAAGTAATAAGAATTTATTTTCGGATAAATGACATTTCATTCAAGACTTGATGATTTCCAACCCATAATTGCAATAGCCTACTAGCAGGAGCAGAGTTTGACCAATTGAGCTATATGCCTTGAGTCAATTGGAATACGCATGAAGGGGTTAAATGCTGCTTGCAGACTACTTGCACCTGAATGGAGAGGCCCTCTAAGACTTCACTGTTCCCTACTATTAACTTTGACTTTTTTTAGCATAGCTTATTAGAGACTATTATAATAGCCCATAAGATAAATAAGTATCACTAATTTTTTCGTATTTGTTTTGTATGAAAGCCTAATGGAATAATGTTGCATGGAGGGCATAGACTATGAATTTCTTTTCTCAGGGAAAAAGGTAATGACGGTATTTAAAAAATAAGTATCAACTAATACTTTATTAGCAGTTTGGGTAAAATAGAATATAAGTATTATCCGTAATGATTTGGTTTAAAGCATCTAAATGTTTTTTTTTTTATTATCACTATGCTTTAACCTTTGAAGGGGTTCTTGTCTTGACCAAGTGCAATGGCATAGAAGAATTCATACAATCAACTTCATATATTAGCATTTAAGCCTTTAACATTGCTCTTGTTAGCCACTATTCTTTACATGTCATGTGGGCAATTGAATTGAACTTTATAAGTTGAGATACAAAGACATTGATGTTTTAGCATTTACATTGTAACTATTTGGTCATATACTATTTTATTTATTTATGTATAGTAACAGACCTATATAAAATTAACTAGATATTTTTTTATCATATTATTTATAAGCGTCCTCTAACATCAATCCAAATTATACTAATGGTTTCTTTTTTTGGTTTAGTACTTAAAATATACTAACTTTTGACAATTTACTGCCATTTAAGTTCATTAATAAGAGGCACGGGCCATGCCTTTTCCTTTTAAGTAAGTGACGGATAACATTGTCTGACTGACCAGAAACAATTACTAAACAATAAAATAATGAAACTACAATTCCATTCATCAATGGAGATCTACAAGGTCAAAGCACTTTCATCTCAACTTGTAACAAAGGGGCATTAAGTTATTCATTTGACGTTTGAGTTTTTATAACTTATATTAAATGGGATTAATTAAGATAATATAATTAAAATTATAATAAAAAAATATAAAAAAATAGGGTTAAAAAGAAAAAAATTAAAAATTGGATGAATTGTGCATGCCGTCCTGAGCTGGCACTACAGCGCTTGAGGATTCGGAAGCAGTGCCGGGCACATCCGAAGCGCGCCTAAGTGCCCCAATAGGTGCGGATTCCAGAATCCTCGCACCCGAGCTGCATTCAAGTGGGGGTCTGTTATAAAATTTTGGCTGGGGATCATTCTACCGTATTTTCAAGCTGTGGAATAGATTCATGAGAGAGAAAATAGAAAGAGAAAGGCTGAAGGAGAAAGAAGAAGGGAGAGAAAAGAGAAAAAGCTTATGGGTAGCTTAATTCTGGAAGTTCAAAGTAAGAATTTTGGTATATTAGGATAAAATAAGTGCATCTTCAACTCCCTATTTCATTTGTTGTGATTTATTTCAAATCTTTTCGAATATTATCGTTCTAATACTTATCTAAGTTAAGATTCTGAAGTAAAAATATGAAAAATCAGTATATTTGTCAGTCTAACATGATTTTACAGTGAAACTTATTAAAAATGTATGTTTAATTATTTATACCATAATTATAAATATTATTTTGAAATTCTCTTCATGTTTAAAAATATAAAAATAATTTCTACATATTTGTACTTCATAATTGTAAATTTTAAAGTATTATATGTGAGATGTCCTCGGGTCTGGATTACTGAGCAGATCAGAGAGCCTTTAGATTCCTCACGTTAGGCTGAATACAAACGGGTCCGATCTCCAAGTCTCTCAACTTGAGCCCTACGTACCACAAACAGTTAACAGGAAGTCAGAGAATTGATGAGATTCGCTCCACAATTTATCTTTTGAAATTTAAATCAGTAATTTTTTCAAGAAAATAGAAAAATGTAAGAGTGTGAAGGTATGCGAAATATAGAATGCAATGATATTTGTATATAGGGGGTGCGAGTGAGAATAAGAGAAGGCTTAGGCTCCTTTTGTGTACTTTGGTGTGTGGCTTATGACGATCGCTGGACGACAGCAATAGTTTTTGGGTGAAAGAGACTTGGGTTCTTTCCTTACTCATAATAAGTCTGGGCTTGGGTTTGTGATTGAAGTTTAGCTTGTATGGCCTTTCTCTCTTGGTGAAGGAGAAGGGTTTTGTAGAACTTCGTGACAGAGGCTTTGGGCATTGGAGCTAGTGACAAGTGTCCTGTCCGGGTTCGCTGCTTATTGAGCACTGGCGGTGGCCACTAGTGCCAGATGTCATTTTGCGGTAGCGAGGGGACCATCATCGGGCATGGCCAACATGGGCCTGGCTACTTTTTGCTTGGATTTGTTGAGCGGCTGCCTGTTGGTGGGCACAGTGGCTGTTAGAGTTGAGCGCGTCCACCATTGGCTGGCATTCTCTGAGCTCGTACTTTTGTGTTGGTAGTCTGCCACCGGCGAAGGGGGAGGCGCATGTGAACTGTGATTGGGCGTGTGTTAGGAGCTGTGAGTTGGGCTTGGGAGCAGCCTGACCAGTCCATGATCCATTTTGTGGTATTGGGCCTTATGCGTGGCTCTCTAGGCCTCATTGTCTGATGGGGTCTCCCTGCTGGTTGGGCCTCATTCCCGGCCTGCCCATTGTTCATACGGGATCCATCACTAGTTTCTTATGCCCAAAGATGGCCTCTAGTCGGGCCCTGGTATGTCAGATGATGGGCTATGGCCTGTTGTGCCAGTGTATGCATTCCTTCTTGAGGTGTGCCAGTCGCCTATTCCTGAGGGCATCGTTCCTTCCCCATGAGGTTGTGTAGCTTTTCGGAGCATGCCATAGAGATTCAATGCTCTATTTAGGAAGATTTCGACCTGAAGTCTGGTTCAGCACTTAGGTCCTTCCTATTCTCCGATTGACAGCAATTGGGTCTCGCACCCCTTTGTTGGGAGCATGCCTTCTCTCGTGGCTATAAATTGGAGGGTTTCTTGACTTTGGCTCCCAAGTCCATTCCCACATCGACGAAGCAATGTGGGGACCTCGGCTTATCCCACATTCGGTGGCATCCTGTACGGGGATTAGATGGATCTTCGGAAGGCTTGAAGCTGCTTCTGAAGCCTGTTTCCATGGCCCTTCTGAGGGCGTCTTCTCGTTTTAATGCGGGTGACTAGGCCACTCTGTAATCGTCATGCGCCTTCTCTCCGCTAGGCTTAGATATTCAGCCTCTGGAGGAGCCTCAGGATGCGAGAATCTTGATTCCAGTTCACTGGCCTCTAGGAATGCTTTATCCCCTACTCCTATCACTGGTCATCTCTAGAGTTTGCTAGAGGAGGTGCATCTAAGGTCCTGTCGGGCCAAACCGTTAGTGATTTTTTGGGTCCCTAGCCTCGGTGGTTGACCTCAGGGTGAGCCCTTTCCCTTGCTGTGACGGTGCGTTGCTCATCCTTCTATAAGGAAATTGCTTTCCATCTATGCTTTGCGAGACACGGTCCTCAGGGTGGATGCAGTCGAGTGGATGACTTTCTCCACCGATGTGTCTTTTCGGACCCAGTCTCTTAATCGTGCACTGTTACTTCTTAGCTCCATGAATTTTGCATTATTTATTTATTTTTGCACTTGTGCTAATGCATGCTTTATACTTTGTAAAAGGACTTCGATGAATAAAAATGTTGGTATTTGCTTTTTCCCTTATGTTGTCGAAATTATTTCTTTCCTCTTCCTCTATATAACATAAGGGCCGAAGTGCCCTTGCGCAATTGCATGTGATTAGCCATTCGTTAATTCTGCAAGTTGGGTGGCCAGTGGTTTGACCTTCCGATGGCCAGCCCCCGAGATCATCTTCGAACTTTTGGTGGGATGGCCGGATCGGGGCTGTCTAGGGGTACGCCTGGCTTACGTTCTTTCTTGGGCATCGAAACGCCGCAGGTTAGGATCACGTCCATCAAACTATCCTTGTGCATTTATTGCGATGGCAGTCGCAGAGCCGTCATGTCGTAATGATCTTTTTTCTCGAAAAGTTGCGACGCCGCAAGATGGCGCCATGTGGTGGCATCACTATGGGTGGTGAGTCGCCTTGCCTTCGCCAAACGACGCCATTTCTTTCAAGGAATTTCTCTTATTTAAGCGTCAAGGATCCCTCATTGCTTTGGCACCCGTTGCCTTCGTTGGCATGGTTATTCGATTTTAGCCATCCCTCTTTCCCTTGTTCTGCTCCAATATTTGAATGGCTGACGAGAGGCACATCTTCATCCCCGAGTCGCTAGCTTGGCCAGCGGGATCGTCCTCCTCTTCTGAATCCAAGTCCTCTACTGAGAAATTGAGATGGGAGGAGTAGGAGTCGAGAGAGCACAACGAGACAGACTCCATCGCTGAAGCAATTACAGCGGGAGGTTGCCAATCTAAGTCCTTAGTCCTCGGACCGATGGAATTCTTTAGGGCGCTGCCGGGCTTGAATCTGAAGGGGCCTCAAATTCTTCACGTCACCGAGGGCCCAACTATGTAGGCTAAATGATTTCGCGTGCTCAACGAGCGACTGAAGAAGCTGAACGTCGGGTGTAGGCTGCCATTGTGGATGTTGATCAAAGCGAGGCGTGGGCTGATTACCTTGAACAATCCCTATCAAAATCTGAGGCAAGGTCATCACAGCTTGTCGAGACCAATGCTCACGCTCGAAGTCAAATCGTGACACTCCAAGAGGAACTTCGGTGGTACTGAGAACTGCTTCATGACCAAGGTAGCGCGTGCATGTGGCTCGAGATCGAAGTGAGGTCGAGGATCCATCCGGAGGAGATTACCGCTATATTGGAGGGATGTTTTTAGGATAGGATCCACCTAAGCTGGAGGATCGCCTCTCTGGCGGTGCCCGACTTCCCCATGGGTTTCCTAGACTCTCGGAACGAGGGGACTTCTAGGTGCTTGAAACTGACTGAATTCTCAGCTTTGGAGCCTATGGAGCCTGATAGGCGTAGGTAGACTTCATGGTACTTTGAGGCCATTGGATACCTTTAGCTGTAACGAAATTGCATTAATAAAATTTCCTTTCGGTAAATTTGCCTGTTTGTGTTGTTGTGTCGTTCCTAGGCCTTTGGTGTCCGTACTTCCAAACAAGCGAACGGACGGCCTGTCACCATGGTTGTCCCTGGCAGCTGAGGGCTTTGCATTTATTGCTGTTGTGATAGTTTGAATTTGATGGGCGGCTATAGTGATTGTCGCGGGGCGGCATGTTAGGAGTCATTATCGGCTAATTGGATAGACACGCAGCTCGCTGCGGAGGGGACGCATGTCGCGGCCATCATTAAGAAAAAATCCTCGAATCTCCCACATGATGCCGCTTGGGGCTCCTTTCCCTTGCCTATTTAAGCGTTTCCCTCCACCATTTTTTACACTTTTTATTCCCTCTCATTTCTTACTTCGTCAAAGAGGAAAAAGCCGTCTGCTTCATCCATGGCTCGCCAGCGCATTCACGATATTAAGTCCATCCTCTCCTGCAGCGCCGTCGAGGCCTTACACGAGAGGTATCGTATCCCGAGTAACATGGCCTATCTCCTTTTGGGCAAGGACGGTAGAGCTTGCGCCCCTCCAGAGAGATTCATCACTGCCTATGAGGCTTATTTGAAGGGCGGTCTCCGTTTTCTTGTGGCACCAGAGCTATACGAGATCCTGTCGTCCCTGGGAGTCCCTATAGCGGGACTTCACCCCCAACATCGTGCGTTACCTGGTTTCCTTGTGCGTATTTGCTCGTCTCTGCAAGCATGAGTTTGGCATCTGGTCAGTGAAGGTCATCTTTCGCTTTAATCAAGTGGATAACTGGATTTCTATGTTGCCGCGTCTTGGCTTCCACTTTCGTGGGGCAAACCCCGACTCCACGAAGCATTGGAGGGATCTGCTCTTCTTTCTGGTGGTTCCCCAGGAGTGGGCCATTCCCAACATGTGGGGCTTCATGTAGGTCTCTTCACAAGCGAGGTGGGTCGGCGAGAAAAGGAAAAGGAGGAGGGGCTGACGGGCCTCATCCTGGGGAAGGCCAAAACATTTTGCATGCAAGGGTACTATTTGACTTTGGAGGTATTAACCTAGGCTGTGTGGGAACCAGCCGGTTCCGTAACGGCACTTGGCGTTTGAGAAAGGAAGCCTGGGAAGTTGGTTATACGGGAGCTGTCCCGCAAGTTAGCTAAGTGGCAGGATTCTTCTACTTCTTCGGAGTCTTCTTCGAGCGGGGACCTTGCAGCCTTAAAGAGGCTACGGTGGGTTGGTGGCACTTCAACCAGGAGGGCTCTGATTTTGCTGGCCTTGTCTAGCCACCCCCTACATCTAGCTTACCCGCACTAGCTAGTGTCACTTCCATGCCGCTATGGCCGACATCGGTGGAATAGGAGGCGGCGAGTGAGGCCTTGTCGATTCCTGTAGTTGCCCTTACGTAGTTTGGGGTCCCCGCCATCGACTATCTGCTACCGGGTCCTTCCGCCAATGCTACTGTAGGAACCCCCCATGAGGATTGGCTGGTGGGGACCGCTGTGGAGGTGGCCACCACGACCAATGAGGTGGAGACCACTGTCACCATTGGCGAGTTCGTTGGTGTGGCACAGGAGGCCGTTGTTAATGTGCCTGTCATGGGGCCTCCAGTGATTGCATATCTGGAGTCTATCATGGTCTTTGGTTCACCGAAAGGGACCGTTGTGGGACCCCCTGTGCCTAAGCTCTGTGAGGGCGTTGGGGAGGAAATTGCTGCACACCTAGAGCCCCTAGCTATGCCCATGCTCATGGTTGTGCCGGACCCGTCTGACGCTGTGGAGGAGTCCTTCCTCGATGTATGATCTCTTAATCCCCCAGGTTCTACTTTTGCTCACTTCTTTCCTTCGTCCAACAGGCTTTTGCTTAGGCAAGGCTCACCAACTCTTCTTTTTTCTCTTTTTCACAGAGCATAGTGCTGGTTCGCTTTGTTCAGATCGGTCTACTCCACCAAGACGAACAAATTTGCCAGCGGGACGAGGAGCTTTCCAGTCAGGATCAGGCCCTACTGGAGACTGCTTAGGTAGCAGCTCAGAGCAAGGAAGACAAATTAGCTAGCTTGAGGCGAGAGCTATCTGACATGCAAGAAGAGTAGGCCCGGGCCCTGGAGGAGAACAAACTGCTGAAGAGTGAGTTGCGGGTGGCCCATAGCTATGTCTCCGAACCCCAGGACCGAAATGCTCGTGTTTAGGCCGACCTGCAGACTCGGCTCAATCCGAAGGAGATCGGTCAAGTACTGGACGCTAGGTTCTATGATGGCGTTCGCCTATGTCACCGAATAGCATCGGTGGTGGCCTCGGATGTCTCAGGAGGGATCTTTGACCCTAGGAATGATGGCGGCTGGGATCGGTGTCTACTCACCGACTTCTCGAGGGAAGCAGGGCCTTCGCATTCTTAGGATAGCCGTGATCTTTGTACATTCTTTATAGTTGAACTACCAGTTTTGTACTCCCCTACTTATTTAATGAATGACATACATTCTCTTTGCCCCTTTTTTTTCGTTGTTGTCTATCGTTGTCTTTGTGCGTTACTTTTTCTTTTGTTATATCGGCTAGGCTCTTTCGCTATCATCGCCGCTGCTTGCTTTGAGAGCCATTCGTATTGTACTCATCCTTTATTGAAGACATAGTCGTACCTTCTCTGGTGGGGTGCTCTGTCCAACAAGTTAGACATCGCTGCACACCCACGGTTGGGCCTCACAATGGCTAGCTAGGTTTTAAGGCCATAGTAGTCGAACCCTAGCGAGGTCTTAGGCTGTTGACCACACAAGACCGTGTCAGCGCTCGGCCCCCTTGGCGGGCATCTTAACTTATGGTCCTAGCCCACTGTCCATCGTCGACTGAGGGTGCTTTTTCCCTTAGGAGGAGGTCGTCGCACGCCTGCCATATAGGGCCCTTAAGGTTTTAATGGCCATCTGGTAGGGGGCTTTCAGAGCCCCCAGGCCTAGTTGTTTGGCCGCTGAAGGGCCTTTCGCGCCGAGTTGAATTTCACAGTTCGACCTTGCATAGGTTGCTTGGCACGGGGATAAGGTTTTCTGACTATCCTGGGATCTGTTTGTAGGTGGATGAATGTCTTCCTGACTTATGTGCAGTTTAGGTCACTTCTCTTTGCAAAATGACAAACACACACGCATCCATATGAATAATCAACAGAAAAGAAAGAGAGCAACAATTTTATTAACTGAAATGTGATACATGTACAAGTACTCAAATAATGCATGCAAAACTTTCCTGGACATGTTCGGAGATTATTGATAGTACTTCTTGACGTAGGTGGTAGTCCAGGTCCTAGGGACCAGCTTGCCGTCTTGGGTGCATAACTTGTATACTCTGTTCTGAAGGATCGCTGAGACAAGAAACTATCCCTCCCAATTCTGGAAGAGTTTATTCCTGTGAGTAGTCTTGCCCGTCGCCTTTACACTTTGTAGAACCAAATTCCTTACTTTGAGTTGACAGGTTTTTACCCGTTTGTTGTAGTATCGCGCGATATATTGCTGATATGCCGCCTTCCTCAGGCATGTCACGACATGGATCTCCGGGAGCAGGTCTAGGTGCTCCTTAAGCCTCTGAGAATTGTCGGCTAGATTGAAACATTCGATCCGAAGGTTAGGCAACCCAACTTCCACAAGGACGACCGCTTCGGCCTTGTAACACAGACTAAAGGGTGTCTCTTGCGTGGGATTCCGTGGTATTGTCCGGTATGACCTTAACACGAATGATAATTTGTCTGTCTAAGAGCCCCCTGCTTCTTCTGGCTTCGTCTTCAACCCATGCAGCAGTGTTTGATTCGTCACTTCGACCTAGCAGTTGGCCTGCAGGTATACCACGGACGTGTGGACTAGCCTAATGCGTTAGCTCGCGTAGTACTTAGTGAACTGTTTGCCGGTGAACTAGGTTCAATTGTCAATCACTATAGCCTCAAAAATTCTGAATCGGCAAACGATGCTCTGGTGGACAAAGTCCATTGCGTTATGCTCGGTTATCCGAGCCAAAGGGTTGGCCTTGACCTACTTAGTGAAGTAGTCAATGCCTACAATGAAGGATTTTCTTTACCCAGATGCTAGGGGCATGGGGCAGAGAATATCGAGCCCCCACTATTCGAAGGGCCATAGGGCCTGCGAGCTTCGTAGCTCCGTGTGGGGCTGATGGCTCATGCTTCTGTGGACTTGGTAGCTCTCGTATTTTTTGACAAAGTCCATGGCATCACGTTTCATTGTAAGTTAGTATAGACCTTGCCGCATAATGTTGAATGTGAGGTTCTTCCCTCCGATGTATGAGCCGCAGATGCCGAGGTGTACCTCGGCCTGTTCCGATGTGAGGCACTTCATGTAAGGGGTTGAATACTCCCGGCGGTACAACCTTCCATCGATAATTGGGTACCACCCAGCCATTTTTTATGCGTTTAGCCTCCTCTGGGCTTTCTGACAGAGTGCCGCTCATCAGATATCTCCTATATGGGGTTATCCAGTTATCGCTGTCAACCACTTGCAGTATCTTGTGCTTTGAGTCATTGATACTGGGGTGGCTAAGACTTATCATATGCTCCTGGCGTACTACTCCTGAGACCCCAACATAGCAGCCCTAGCAAACTGGTCTTCCTTCTAGTCTCCACCCTAGGGATATGCACCACCTTGACCTTTTCGAACGCCTAAGCTTGAGCTCTCACCTTGGTTAGGTACTTGGCAAGCAAGGGATTCGACGGCTCAAAAGCCCCTTGGATCTGGTTGTCCACCAACTTTGAGTCACCGTAGACTGCTAATGACTTGGCCGAGCACTCCTTAGCTGGTCTGAGTCCTGCTAGGAGGGCCTTGTATTTGGCGATGTTATTGGTCGTAGCAAATCTGTGTTAGAGAGTATTTTATCTTCGAGCCATATGGAGTTCTGAGAACTACACTAGCCCCGCTCCCCACATGTGTTGATGTCCGTTGACGTGTAGAGTCCATATTGGGGCCTACGGAACACTTGCACCTCCTATCTGGTTGGGGGCATCAAGAACAGGGGTTGTCGTTTCAACCACGAAATCTGCGAGGGCCTTACCCTTCAAGGCCGGACGGGATCGAAACTCCACATCAAACTTACTCAACTCTATGGCCCACTTGACGAGTCACCCGGACGTCTCCAATTTTTGCAGGATCCCTATCAGCTGCTGGTCAGTCAACACGATGATCTTATGTGCTTGGAAGTATGGTCGTAACTTTTTGGTGGAGTAGACAAGGGCTAGAGAGATCCTTTCGACATGTGAGTAGCAAGACTCCGTGTCTGTCAGCACCTTACTTACATAATATACGGGCCGTTGCACATCTTCTTGCTGATGGATGAGGACTAAGATCAGGGTCGTGTCTGACACCCCCAGATAGAGGTACAGGTCCTCACCCTTCAAAGGCGAGGTCAGGAGTGGCGGGTTGGAGAGGTATTCCTTAAGTGCGTGGAATGCTGCCTCACACTCAGCGGTCTATTGAAATCTGTTTGCCTTCATTCCTCGGAGGACCTTGAAAAATGACAAGTACTTTTCTATTGACTTCGTCAGGAACCGAGAGAGCGGTGAGCTTCCCTTTGAGCTTATAGACCTCATTTATGGTTCGCAGAGGGCTCATGTCAAGGATGGCTCTTATCTTTTTCGAGTTTGCCTCAATGTCCCGCTGGGATATTATGAAACCCAGGAATTTCTCGGATGTCACTCTGAACGTGTGCTTGGCCAGGTTGAGCTTCATTCTATGTGTTTGAAGTACATCAAAGGTCTCGACCAAGTCACGGAAGTGGTCATTAGTGACTTTACTTTTGACAAGTATGTCGTCCACGTACACCTTCACATTTCGTTCAATCTGGGTTTTGAACATCTTGTTCACTAGTTACTGGTAGGTAGCGCCAGCGTTTTTCAAACCAAATGGTATGGCCTTGTAATAGTAGGTCTCCTGGCCAATCATAAAAGAGGTATATTCTTTGTCATTCAGGTTCATCCTGATCTAATTGTAACCCATGTAAGCATCCATAAAGCTTAGGAATTCATGACTAGATGTGGAATCCACAAGTTGGACGATCCTTGGCAATGGAAAACTATCCTTCGGGCAGCCTTTGTTTACATCGATAAAATTGACACACATCTGCCACTTGCTGTAAATTTTCTTCATGAGGATGATGTTTGACAACTAGTCTGGGTACTAGATCTTCCTTATGAACCATGCGTCAAGTAGCCTTTTCACTTCCTCTTTTATGGCGATCAATTTTTTGACAAAGTGGTTCCTGTGCTTTTATAAGACAGGTTTTTGATCGAGATCGAAGCCCAACGTATGGACCATTACTTCGACCGGTATCCCGGGCATATCTGCATGGGTCCATGCAAAGACATCGGAATTCTGCTTGAGGAAGCTCATGAGCTGGCCATGGACCAGCTTCGGAAGGGAGCTACCGACATGTATGCATTTCCCGAGCTCATTTGGATCCGGGGGGACCAAGTCGATCGATTTGCCAGACTGGGCTTTTTGCATGGTGGACTCATCTCGAAAGTCTAGGTCCTCGACCGGTTGGCTGAGAGTGACCGAAGTGACCTGAGAGAGGTAGCATGTCCATCCTATCACCTGGTTGCCCGGCGCCTCCCCTACCCCATATAGCATCAAAAACTTCACCTTCAGGTGGGTGATTGACATTACCGCCCTGAAGATGGTCAAGAACGTTCGGCCCAATATGGCGTTATAAATCGATGGCAGGTTGATGACCGGGAATGTGAGCGTGTAGGTGGCCATACGTGGGTGAGTCTCTATCGTGACTTCAAGTTGGACTTTTCCCTATATTGGCATCGATTCATTGTCTAGACCATATAGGGAGCCCTCGGCTACGTTCATCTTGTTCTTTTTCAATCCAAGTGTAAAGCATGCATCGAGATATAACAAATTTTGAAAGCTTCCATCATCAATAAAAACAAGTTTCAACTAGTAGTTTAATGTATTGTTTGAAACGGGGGTAGATACAGTCAGATGGTCGGAATGGGGGTCGTTACACAAGTCATATCGTCATCGCTAAAACTAAAGGCATCAATCGTAACCTCTACCCTCGGCCTCTTGCTGGTCGATGCTGTCTCAGGCAGTCCTCGGCCCTGCTCTTGACTGGTCTATTTGCAACCATGTCAACCACCCCAACGGCAATATAGTTCCTCAACTGCTCTCTGGCTTTGTCACCGCTGCCTCAAAGCCTTGCCCTGGGCTTCTTAGGAGCCGTGTGAGGTGCCCCCTATGGATCAGGTCTTCGATCTCCTTCTGTAGGGTGCGGCAGTCCTTTGTGATGTGGCTTAGAGATCAATGAAAGTGAGAGTACTTGGTCTGGTTTCCAGCCTCTGGGTTCTTCAGCGCCTTAGTCCATTTCAGAAATTTCTCGTCCCGGATCTGTATCAAGATATTTAAGCGGGTGTTGTTCAGGAGAGGCAAGGTCAGAGGCCTGTATTCCCTTTGAACTGTCTACTCGAGCCGTTGCTGTTTTCAGGGTTCCCGGGAGCAACCACTGTCTTCATTCTTCTTCTTCCTCACGGTCGAACCTTTGGGTTGTCGGTCCACACGATGGCCTTTACTTCCCGGAAGGTCTGTGGATGTTGGTGCACTAGGTGCTTGAAAAACTTCTTAATTGCCAGTATGAAGATGAAGGCACTACTTCATCTCGTCGGAAAGCTAGGGGATCTAGCGGGCCTCTATGGTGAACCGGTTCAGGAATTGCTTTGGGCTTTCGTTAGGTTTCTGCCGAAGCTGGACGAGGTGCTAGGGTTGCTCTGCTCCTTTCTGATGGAGGCGAACTGGCACAGGAAGCAGTGGGCTAGCTCATCGAACAATCGAATTGAGTTTGGCTGGAGGTCATGGAACCAGAGCCTAGCGTCCCCCTTGAGTGTCAAGGGGAAGCACTAGCACATGGTAGCCTCACTCATCCCATGGAAGGTCCATAGTGTTCGGAAGTAATCATGGTGGTCCATTGGGTCCATACTTCCGTTGTACGTGTCCAATGTCGACATTTTAAACTTGAGGGAGAGTAGCTGCCTAACCTCCTTAGGTTAGGGGACTGTCAGTCAACCTCCTCCTTGAACACGTGCTGTCATATTTTCTCCACCTTTTTCTCTATCCGATGGGATGACCCATTCCTCTTAGCGTTAAGGAATTTCCCGATCTCTGAGTTTTTCATGGGGCGCACAGGTCGTCGTGACTGCCCGCATGTGGCTGCCGCATACTGCAGGAGCCCTCACCTTACGAGAGTTGCATGGATTCTACAACTCCAAACTTTTCCCTGTTGCTTTCGTGCTTGGGAGGCTCTATGGTGACGTTTGGGCCCTGCTGCTTGAAGCTGCCTAGGCCCTGACATTGTCAAGCCTTATTTTTCTCACCGTTGGAAGCCTTAACCCACGACCCCTTTGTTTGGAAATTGAAGCCCTGGGACCAGAAGGAGGAGCTCCCAACCATTGTGTGCCAATCCGAGCACACAGCATCTAGAGCATCTGCTTCATGTCTCCTACTTCAGCAGCCAGCTTGCGCACATCAGGTTTAGGCTGCTCGCCTACATGGCCACCCACTGAGGGGTCGTCGCCATGAGCTGCTACATCTCTCACTGGCGCACTAGCTTTTGCTCTAGTATTGATCATTTTTTTGACTTCGAGTGTATACTTGATGATAGGTGGTTGGACTTTCTCATTGTTCCCACAGACGGCGCCAATGATGCGTCATCAAGTTTGAATTACTGAGCGGACTAGGGAGCCTTTGAATTCCTTGTGTTGGGTTGAACACGAACATGTCTGGTCTTCAGACCCTATAATTTTGTTATGGGACTCTATAATGTTGTTAAGAAAAGTATGAACTGTTATCCAAAAAGGTAAAAATTAAGAACTAAGAAATAAAGTGTAGAGTTTTTCTTAAGTTAAGAAGTTAAGAAATTGGACCAAAAATTATTCAACAAATAGTATATTTTGACATATCTTATTATATTATAATGAAATATTATTGTCTAAAAGAAAGTATCGCAATGCGGTTTTGGCCCCATCTAAAGGGATGATACGTAGATGACCCACTTCCGGGTCCTTAAATAGGAGAAAAGAACTTTGATTGCGTGGAGAAAAAATACAATCTGAGTTTTGATCGACCGATCCTTTAGCTAATAAGGTTTATTAGCCCTGATCCTTAAAGAAAAATGAGTTTTTAGTGTATTTTGACATATAAGAATAAGAAAAAATAAGAAGTATATTTTGATAACTAATAGTAAGAAATAAATAAGATAAGAAATCAGGAAGTTGAATTCACATTTATATTATTTCATCCTATACGATTCTTTCCTCATATGATATGATTTTAAGATTAAGTATGTATATGCGTGTTCTTCATTACAAATAGTGCTTTGCTGAATATTTGACTTACTCCTTACTGTTTTACGAACTCTTCAAATAATTTGCATGAGTTTTTTCCTGATAAATAGGAGTGAAGATTGAAGGACTTAGTTTATGCCTCTGGAATTATCAATTTTGCTAATCTAGCATTTTTGGATAGTATGTGCTGTATTAATTATTAGTTCCAATTTAAATTCAGTTGTAAACTATGATGGAATTGATGGAGAGGTTTGGATAGTTTTGATGCCTATGACGATATTGTATAGTTTAGTATCAGGTGCATGTTAATTATGTATGGTAATTGACATATGTAATGAACAATGTATTTTAGTAATGATTCTAGTTTCAGATGGACATACTTTGTGAATGTTTATTTCTTCCATAGATTAGTATATAATTTTAGTAATGACAAGGATCTTTCCTTAATTAAAGGCTTACGTCATATTATTTGGATTAGCATCAGAGTCATAAATGAGGTGGAAAAATATTTAATTCTTGTGTATATTGTATTATTATATATATACTTTCGATTGTGATATTGGCAAGGTCAGCTTACGTCCAATGTGTTAATAATTTATTTATTGATAAAATTAATAATTAAAAGATAATAAATTATAATTATGGTTAATAATGGGCTTTAAGAGTTGATCGGTCACAATTCAACTCGGCAACTCATCAACAACTTTTTTACTAACTTCAAATAGTCAATATCTATCGAATATAAACCGTCATTGGTAAATGATTCAACTTCTTAAAACAAGGTAGAGGGAATGTAGGTCGACTTGCTTCTTTTTAAGTTAGAGAATCTTATTTAAATATATTCAACTCATATGACTTTTTTTTTTTATTTATACTATCAAATTCGCACAATAATAGATGACTAAATAGATATCATGTCACTTAATTTTAAACTGACACAATAACAGATAAATAAATAAGCATCGCTTCATTCAATTGTGCCCAACCGCGTCTATAACAGTCTGTAAAACATTTCTTATGATGGAATATCATCCAATAAAAATTGATCAAATTTTAAGTTATGTCTCACAAGGGGTGCTTTATTTAGGAGATTTGAGATCTCTCATTTCTCTCAAACCACTTTCCCTTTGAGATAGTCAGAAATTTTGACTAAAACTAATTACCTTTAAAAGAATAAGGTTCACTGATCAAGTAATATTTGATTTTTTTTTTTTATCTCTTTTTCCTCTTACAAGGAAACGCTTCCACCTTCTGGCAGGCAAAGGCTGAATGTAAGGAGGATAGCTACTCTACCGAAGCACGAGCCAGTCATTTGAATGAAATGATTCAAATTGGCTTTTTTTTTTGAAATAAAAGTACTAAAAATTAAATTGTGTGAAAATAAAGAGTCATAAATTTTTTTAACATATGTACCTGATGCGTACCTGGATCCGACTTTGAACAGATTCGGATTCGCTCGGATGGAGTGAACCGGCTCCGTTCACTGAGTGCGAATCCTGCACACCACTAAAGCAAACAAGAGGTCAGCGTTAACGGCGGGATGTAATCCCACCGAAAACACTCTAACGCTCAAGTCAGTAAAACAGTCTTCAAGAGGGAAGAAACTGAAAATGCGTGAGAGCAATGGGAGAGGGGAGGAGAGTGTTTTGTTCCAGATGTCAGAGAGACGTAAGGCCTTTCTCGTATCTAGATGGTGGGAAGGCAGAGAACGGCTGTAGAGACTCGTTCGTTGCCTTGGAGTTTGATTGTGTTCGAGAGTTTGGCTGCAGAGAGCCAGAGATTGATCCTCATAACACTTAGGGTTTTTCTGTGTTAGTGCAGACGTGCCCAGAATGAGGATTCCGGAGTTTATTTTATAGCAGGGAGAGTGATCATCCTTCTTTGGAAGGCGTGATCCCTCCCGTCTCTGTCGTGGCTGGCTTGCCTTCTGGAGCAGATGCCAGTTGCCAAGGTGGGCGTGATCCTTTCCTTCTGAGGAGGCCGACCGCTTTCCAAACTAACGTCCTTCCTTTTCAGTATATTGCCGTTAGGTTACCTTGGCGGGTAAGGAATCGGGAAGATTGGCGCTTTCCTTCTTTGAAGGGCGCCAATCTTGTTAGCATCTTTTCTGGTGTAAATTAAGATCGTGTGAGACGCGTGAAAAGCTGTGGTTGGCCGTCTGGTGAGTAGTGGGCCCAAACGGAGAAGGCCCATCACTGTAGAAAGGCGTTATTTGGGCCCAATGTGTAGGGCGCAGACGGTCAACGTCTGAGTTGACCGTCAATGTGTCGGCCGCCTTCGTGGAGAACGAAGGGAGAGTGGCTGGCGATCAACTGATGGACTGTGAGCCAAAATGAAATAGGCCCATCACTGTAACAAAGCCTCTAAAGGCCCAATCAGGCTGGACAAGGGCGGTCAACATTGCGCTGACCGTCCTCGAGTGAGTTGGCCGCCAGGACGGTCAACGCCAACGTTGACCGTCCTGCGCTTTTTAATTCCTGGGCCTGTTTTCTCACTGAGCCGTGAAAGAATGTTGACCGAATTTCTTGGGCTTCCGTTGACCTTTCTTTGGGCAAGCTCATTACTGGTGTACCCATCAGTACTTTCTTATCAAGATTCACATTTAAAAGTATTTTTTACATATTCATTTGAAGCAATTTTAAAATTAAAATGAGCTCTTAAAGTTATGATAATTATTAATAAATCCTTCTTTGAAATTACAGAAAAGGATTCATGATAATCAATATCTTCTTTTTTGAGTAAAATCCTTAACTACAATTATTAAATATATAGCAGCCCATGTTAGCAAAAGTATCCATTTTGGCTTTGTATACTCACTTGCAATCAATGGCTATAGCTCATGTTGGTAACTTAACTAGTTTTCAAACTTGATTTTTTGCAATAGATTCTATCTCTTTTTCATAGCATTAAACAAAAGTATGGAGTGATCTTCACTCATGGCCTTTAAAAAAACTTATTTGGATCATTCTTAAGTCCAATTTTAAAATCATGTTCTTAAAATTAAAGTATGTATCATAGTAACCTTTCATTTATTTTACAAAATAAATAACCATTTTACAAAATAACCTTTTATTTATTCCTTTTCTATATACCTACCATAGTACTCTCTATC
>JAODPA010103215.1:0-20844 GCA_025585075.1 Nepenthes mirabilis | reverse complement strand
AGGCTTGCTACGGGCCTGACCCGCCCTCTCCGTGGGCTCGAGCCCACGAAGAGCACAGAATCTAGATTTAGTTGCACTCGATGTGCGCTCGCCGTGCACTCGAGCGCCAAGCCATTTTAAAGCTCCGTCCTGTTTCGCGATTTTAATTTTCCGACGCAACCAAATCCTTTTAGAGAGAGAGAGGGCGACGAACAAGAGAGAGAAAGGAGGAGATCGAGGCCATGGAGTCCAAATCCGGTTTCGAGCTAGTTAGAGAAATCGTAGAGCATGTCGAGGCAAGTACATCTATACTATTTTTCTTCTGTTTCTGTTGATTTTCATCCAATCCCCTTCGGATATTTTGTCCCAATACCCGACCCTATGTATATCACTGTGATGCCCAAAGTCTAATTATGTATATATGTGAAAATCATCGTCCGATTTGTTGTTTACGTACCATTATGCACATCCGAAACCCTCCCCATGCGCGTGTACTGTTCATGCGCAATCGGGTGGATTCCGGCCTTTGATTTTTGGGGCTTTTGCATGAATTAGGACAAGAATATGATTACCCATATCCCCCATAAGTTAATTCATCGGTTGGGTACCCGATTTGGTGGAATTTTGTGAAATTCCATTAGTAAAACCCTAACCCTACGCCCGGGTGGTTTCATGCTTCGATTTTTGGGGCTTTTGATTTAATTGGGACTAGATTATGATTATACATTACTTGGGTAAGTTGATTTACCCATTGGGTATCCAAAATTGTGGAATTTGGTGGAAATTCGTTCGCGAAGCCCTTGACCCGCGCCCGAACACCGTTTAAGCTTCTATTTGTAGTTAAATGTATAAATTGACTTGGGATTATAGTTACCCATGCCTTTGGTTCGATAAATTACCTGTTGGATGTCCGAAATTTTGAGAATTAATCGATTGTGTATATGTGCACTATTCACGTGTACTGTTCATGGGTACTGTTCACCCGAGAATTTCAGACGACATTTTGTGTAGTGTTGTCGTGTTTAAATGCCGATTAAGTGACATGTATTTGTGTAGATTTAATTATTCAATTTGAAAGTTTCGACATGCCCAATATCGAAGAAATTCGTATTCGGAAGCTCTTTAAGTTAATCAGCTTCTTCCGGAGAGAGAGGAAGTTGAGGTACGACGGTATACACGAAGAGGAAAAAAAGGGGAGAAATCACTTGTTCCAATCCACACTCTAGGTAAAAGAATAACGGTAGATCGGGTTAAGGCAAGTGTACTTTAGACGTTGTTTTTTTATTTTTATCGTTTCCTCTTACTTTAAAGTTGATAAAGATACTCTAAAATGATGTTGATACATGTTTAAAGTAAATGAAGCATGTTTCCTTCGATTGTTCGGTTAGATTTTATATTTACCCATGTTTATTGCAATTTTTAGCTTGAATTCATGTACATGCATGTAAATAGTATTCGATTTGGTTCCGAAAGTATGTGTAAAATCCTGATTCAAAAATTTTAGAGATTTTTGGTTAAATTGCATGATTTAGTATATGTGTATGGGTTTATGGCATTAATTTCATAAATAGGCATATGTTTAGTGATCGATTTGAGTCCGAAAGTTTTGGCGAAGCCCTAGGTAAGAAAATGAAGGGGTTTTAATAATTTTTAGCCATAGCTCCTGTTATATAAAAGTTTATTGACATTGAAATGAAGCTCCCGGTATAATTTGTTTTTGAAAATTTGTACGGACTTGTACCGATGAAAATCCCATGCACCGTTGAAGTAAAATTGAAGGAGTTTTTAGACCGATACCGTACGTTCTGAAGTTAACTGAAAAGTAAATGTTGAAATTATGATTATGAAAGAAGGTTTTCAATAAAGAGGTTATTTTCATTACTGTTATTTAAGACCCTGGACTGACTACAATCCGGATAGGTTCTCTGGCATACCTTAGGACTTTACGGTGGTAATCGAGGATAACTCTATCCATGAAGTTATTTGTGATCCGCCCTTCCTTGGGGTGTTAAAGTCAGGAGGAATCACAGTTACATGCCTATCTTCGACTGGCATACAGTACAGATCCCTCAGGATGGGATATACATGTTACAGTAATAGGCTTTGGATTGTGTGGAGTAAACACAATCTATCCTTAATTATTCGCCCCCTCAGCTAGTAGGGTATACTGGCAGGGTCTATTACCATTATGATATGTTACCGATTACAGTGTACTGATTACAATTACCGTTTACAGTTTACCGTTTACAATTTACCGATTACAGTTTACAGTTTATAGTTTATAGTGTATCGATTATAGTTTACCGTTTACAGTTTACCGATTACAGTTTACAGTGTACCGATTACAGTTTAGCATTTACAATTTACCGTTTATAGTTTATAGTGTACCATTTATAATTTACCGTTTACAGTTTACCGTTTACAGTTTACCGATTACAGTTTACAATTTACAGTGTACCGATTACAGTTACCATTTACAGTTTACCGTTTACAATTTACAGTATACCGATTATAGTTACCATTTACAGTTTACCGTTTACAGTTTACCGATTACTGATTTCTAATTATGAGGTTTAATATCATCAAAGTATGACTTCTCTATTTTCTAGATTATGTTTTGTATGACCGTTCTGTTTCTGCATAATTATATGACCATTCTGCATTACTGTTTTACTACTCATATGAATGTACCTTGCTGGACCCCGGCTCACTGTTTTCTTTTTTTTCCTCTAGATGAGACAGTAGAGTTAGTGCCTAACGAGAAAGAGTGACCGAAGAAAATTCCTAAAGACTTTTGAGGACCTAAAGTATTTTGGAGCCCTTTTGGGAGAGCCTGTTGACGTAAAGACTTGATTGATCATGTGATTTTGTATACTGATCTTGTATTTATGGATATTCATGCACATGTAGGTTTTGTATAGAAGGTATATGATGTATGTGATGGTAAAAAAAACTATGCTTCTGTAAGTTTTTAGTTTAGCTTCCGCTCTAAATTTGGGATATACTATACAAGTCCTAGAAGACATCTCGTTATAAAACTGTTAGTGTAGCTAACACTTTTAAATATTTATGTCATGGATGGCACATGTGATCCTGTGTATGCTTGTTGTAGGAAGAATTGTGGATAATTGATAGTTGGGTGCTTGTGATGGTTGATCTTACAGGTTATATTTTTGGGTTTTCATCCAGTTACAAAGGAGACTCCGTCAAAATTTCTACAGAAATCTTACCTTACAATTTAGTCCTGTTCTTGTCATGACGGAAGCTTTTGAGGAAAAAAAAATTTGTTCCGTCACAAGTATACACATTCTTTTTCCCATTCTTCCGCATTGTTAGCTAGTACGACTTATTTGCCCTAGTCTATAAATATAAAAGAAATTTAAGCCTAACATAGAACCCCAAGAAAAGAAAGATAAAATATGAAAAGTTACTTATATTCCGAAAATATATTTGCTCATATTTCGTGTTATGCATCTTATATCATGTTCCTATCTCCTTCACTATCCCATTTGTTATATTGTACTTTATCTTTGTTTATATTGTACTTGTTAAACTTTTGTTCACTCTTGCTAATTTTCTTGTCTCTAGATGAGCACGAGCCAATGCCCTAGGGCAGGATAAAAGATTAAAAGTCGGCTAAGCATGAAATCTTAGAGGATAGCTTGAAGGCTTAGATTTGTGATTTGGTATCCTATTATAGAATATATTGTATTATTTTTTTATGGTTAAGTAAACTGATAATGATGATGTTGTATATGTAGTCTAATTTTTACTGTATTTGATGGATATAGTTATTTCTGTAGGTTTATACGGTTTAATTACATACCTAGTGATATTTTGTTTAAACCGACATCATACCCGAAGTTATGACGTTGGTGCCACATATTGTTAACGGTGGTTTTGTATCCTGTGTGGTTTGTTGTAGTTTTCTGGATGTGTCAAGTTGTTTAGATGGATTTTTATTATTGTGCGGGATATTCTATAGGTTTTGTATTTGTTTGGCAACTGTTTTTCTGTCGAAATTCTATCAAATTTTTGGTAAAAAATGCGATCGTCATAGTTGGTATCCGAGAAATGAGATACTTAAAGTTTGATTTGAATCTTATACGAAAGTTTATGTTAGAGTAAGATAGATCGAATAAGTAGAGAAGGGCGTAGGATAATTAAGATAGATCAGATAGTTCTAGTTAATCTAGTTTATATGACTTAGGTTGAAACTAAGTCAAAATTAGTAGTTAAGTCTGGTTGTTTAGTTATGGTGTCCTAGCTAGTGATTTAATCAAGTTAAGCTAGTTCACTTGGGTTAGGGCTAAGTTAAAATCTATTAGTTATATTTGACTGCATAGAGTTTAGTGTCTTGATTAGCATTCAAGTTGAATTGCGATCTGACCCAATTGTTTTTATCTCAGAGAGAGTATTGACCATGGCGCCTAGGCAAAGAGCTTCTTGTGGTGGTGGCTGATCACGAGATGGAGAGGAGGAGTTCTCTAAGAGGAAGATGTCCAGGCGAGGTGTTCTGGGTACCAGTTCGGGGAGACTGCCAAAGAAGGATAAGTAGTTATGGTAGGAGATGATGGATAGGCAGCTCAAATCGACCCTGTAGAGTTTCCGGATCCTTGTCAATATTGTGGGAATCAACATGGTGATAAACCCTGTTATAAGCAGTTGGGGGTATGCTTTAATTGTGAAAAAAGGGGACATTTGATTAAGAATTGTCCTTATTCAAAGAAGCCTCTTGTGTCCACGCCCTCTGCACTAGATGATACATGTACAGAAATGGCTAAGGAAGCTGAGGTACCAGGCAACGTAGCAAAAGGTAAGACTTCCTCAATTCTAATGTTACGGTATTTATATTACTGGATCTAGGATCTATATTTTTATTTTTTATTTTCTAAGTTTAATCATTCGTTTGAGGGCCATTGATATGTGTTAATTATATTAATGACCATGGTAGTTCCTTCAGTCCATAGCTATGACTGGTTAGATTGATTGGAATTGTCTTGTGGTATTGAGCCTTAATCTGATGTTGGTGGTATTTTTGTTGATCAGTCGCTGTGCTAGTATGAATTGTGTTAGTAATAATATTATGCTTTGCAGCCTAATGGTGAAATCTTGAGTTTGAGGCATAGTTGACCAAGGTATTACGAAATTAGTATCGTTGTGCCTACAAGTCGTTAATGGGAATATATGTCTAATTTATTTAGTATATGAGATCGCACCTGGAAGTCATTTTATAGTCATTAAGAAATCTCAGTTGTGTATGTATTCAAGGATGATTCTTGAAGGAGAAGATTAGGCTGAAATATCTGCGACTAGTAATTCGAGATTGTGCCGAAGACGACACCGATATCTTTTTAAAGATTCCTTTTAGAGTCAAGAAAGTATTGGTTAGGTGCCGCTTTGCGATGCTTTAAGAACAGATTAGGTATGTACAATGAACCATTGAGGTTACTTATGAATTTCTAAAATTAGGGTGTTCAAGAGATTAATGGTTTGATATGCGGTGCTAGGGATCAATAGGTGAATCGTTTGATCTTTTGTATGGGCTTGGAATTTTCTAAGATCAATCTATATCCATAATATTGTTAATTGTAGGCAATTGATAATTGTGCCTGTCGCAACAATTGAGTAAAGATGTAGCCATTGCAAGTTCTAGTGATGCCGTTCGAGTTTGTAGATTCATTAGCATACTTGTGAACTTTGTGGGTTGGACCTTTTGGGCATATTTATGTCAATTTTATGATGGCCTTATCGATGAATTCAAGAAATCAAAGGGAGTGTGAACTTTGTTTGAGAACTGTGTCATGGTTTAGGAAGGCTGTTAGCTGTGGGTTTGATTAAGGTTAGAGTGTGAGGCTCAGCAAGGGACGATATTGTTTTGGGCTTGTGGATTCTTTGGTAGCATGAATGTGATCCTATAGAGATTTAAGGGAATGCTAATTTAGGAGAGGCTGATTGATGTCACATGGGTACGTGGTTTTCTTGGTCATAGTTAAATCCAATAAGGTATCCGTTAAATGTCCTTCGAGGATATGCAATGTCCGTAGAGCGCATGACTTAGAAGTGATTGGTACCCATCGGAGTAGGATATGTTGGGATAACCTTCTAGGATTGACAAGTAAGTTGTCGACCATATCATTTGGGTTGATTCATAATGGATCAAGTACGTTGTAATAGAATGTAGTACCTTTGAGAAAGGTTTAGGGTTATGTCTTTCCTGCATCATTTGTGGGTGGTTACCCTTTTGATAAATGGGGGAGAAGCCCATGATCGAGATTTCCCCAACCACGGTTTGGAGTTCGTAATTGGGGTCATTGCTTCGAGGGCTTTTAGGATGTAATTATTGTCTAGCTGATCCTAAGAACTAGGAGGTTGTCTCACAGGGAGAAGGCCATGCGGCAAGTGCAGACGGGAGAAATCTGCTTGAGGACCGTAGTGGTGAGCTTCAATGTCAGTCAGGAAAAGACGATTAACAAATACCGTACATTGGAGAGGTTGTTGAAGGATTGTACTTACACAATGTCTCATCAGCCGAGAAGAATATTATTGCTGATGTTTTGGGTAATGAGTTACTATTAATGGACATTTCATGTTTGAGGAAGCTGTTAAAACTCTGGGAAGTGAATTGCAGGAGAATCTTAATGTTCGAGTAGATGAAATATTTTGCATTCGGAGAAAAGATTTATATTTTGAATATCGAAGTTATAAATCTCGGTGTCCTTCAATAAAGGTGTATATTTTTGTTGATAATTTGATGTCGGGATTCTTCAGACTGTGTATTATCTTGGTGCATCATAGGAGTTATTGTAAGGTGAATCTTGAGTAGCTCCTAATATCTAAGAAAATGGGATGCTCTACCTTTGGTTTTAGGAAGGAAAGATGCCTTCTAAGTAGTGAGGTCATTGAATTAGGTGATGAGAGAACCTCACCGTTTCAATTCTAGGGTTGTTAGGGCAGCAAGAATTAGGGATAGCCCATTCATCGTGATTTGTATGATATATTTGGATTAAATAAGTTGACTCACTAATATGCCAATGAGACAATAAATTGCTAAGTATTCGAAATTCGAAGTCTTGGTAGTAACTTGCGATGATATCGAAATTTTTAGATTGACTATTTCAATTGTATAGCCTAGGTTGATTGTAATCTGGTGATTTTGGGCTTACCTTTGAATTTGGGTGGATTATCATAATGTTTTCCATGTACTGATGATTGAGGAAATGGGTTTGTGATCAAGGTGTAACCCTTATGGGAGATCAAGAATTTGTCTCATGGTAAGATTTCAATCTCAATTTAAGATAAAAAGTATTAAATGTTGAGAATCATGATGATTCAAATGATTAATGTTCTTTGGGAAAGATCATCACTTCAAGAATGTAATTTGGGAACGTGGAGGTGAAGTCTGGAAGGACTATCCTTATTATTAAGTTTTGAGGTTCGTTAAATTTTGAAGATAAAATTCCTTTAAGTGGGAAAGAATTATAAGGTACTGATATTCAAGATATGATAATTAGGAGTAATTAAATTAAATTGAGTAAATCGAAGTTTAGATCACGGAAGAAATTGGACAGAGGATCCTAAAGACCCGAAATTGGGAGAATCAGGAATTGGCGTTGTTAACTTTGAAAAGTTGATCCGTAAATATGATTCGGATTTTAATTTATGGTAATCACATTGTATTAAATTAAGATAATCAAAACTTAGTCTTAAAATACGCGGGAACCTTAAAGTCGGAGGTAGAACCGGGCAGTTTCCCGCCAGGCGCTCGAGCGCCGCAGTAGGCACCAATTCCAGTGGGCCAATGCCCGGGGTGGGCGCTAAATCCAATGGGCACCGCACCCAAAGTGCGCTGGCTAGGCACTCGAGCGCGGGCCTGTTATAAGGCCACATCAGGTTTCTCTCTGCGTCATTTTACGCAGCTTCCAGGAGAGAAGGGAGAGAAAGAGGGAGGGAGAAGAGAGATAAGGAGGAATCTGAAGCTCCGGAGTCCGATTCCGTGCTCAAACTAATTGGAGAAATGATAGCTCGGGTCGAGGCAAGTACATCCATACCCTCCTCTTTCGTTTTCTTGCATTTTTATTTCATTTTCTATGGGTATCTTCATTCTGATACGCGATTAAAATTATATTATGTATTACCCATAATTTGAGCATGCACATACATGAATTTCTTGTCCTAATTCCGAGTTTTGGCCGGTTATTTGCACCAAAACCCTAACCCCACCCCCGAACATTTTTACCCATGGATTTTTGGGGCTTTTGCTTAAATTGGATGTAGAATATCATTACCCATAACTTGTGTATATTAATTTATCGACTGGATATCCGATTTAATGGTTTTATGTGGAATTTTATTCACCGGAATCCTAACCCGTGCTTGGCCATGTTTAACGGGTTAATTTGACTTTTATGCATGTTTTGGTGTTAATTATGATTTGCCCATGTCTTGAATATGAATATTTATTGGTTGGGTGTTCGATTTTCAAGTTTTTATCCATTTGGCATGTCTAGGAGCCCTAACCGATGCATTGTTACTGTTCACCCAAATTTAATTGGGGGTTTTGTATGATTCCACTTCGTTTAATTGTTAATTATATTGTATATATTTGCATATACTCAATCGTATATTCTAGAAATATTAATGTGAACCTTTGTTAATGAATTATCATCCGGAAGCTCCAAAGTTACGTTTGACCAATGTGGTAATGATTTCCTAATCGATCGAAAGTATTATAATGAATTATGCACACGTGTAAAATCATATGAAGACGTAAACCCACAATAAATGATATTCCATATAAGAATTAAGCAAGATATGTAAGAATGTGGAGGGAATACCTTAATTTGTTATATATATGATCCGTTCTCCCAATGTGAGAAATATGTGAAAGAAGTTCGATGGACTTTTCCTCAAAGAATAAGAAATCATAAAATTTAGACCACATATTTGTATTTAGATGGTAGTATCTCCTGACATACCATTGATATTACAGTGAAATCTCAAGAATTAACCTGATCACATATCCTGACCGCGTATTGAAGCGGGTGATATCCTTAGCACGTCTTAGGATATTATTGTGGAAGAACGATGACTACCTCTGGACCACAGGGGACATGATCGCATATGTGATGACCCCGTATATCGGGTTATAGGTATACCGCTCGCTATTTGGTGTTGAATTGCGTGGTTATGCACTTTAGAATGTGTAGAAGCATTCACATTCATTTCCTTATTCTCCCGCATTATTATCTAGTACAGCTTACTAGCCCTAGTCTGTAAACATAAATGAAATTTATATATAACATGGAACCCTAAGAAAAGAAAGATAAAATATGAAAAGTTATTTATTTTTCAAGAATGCATTTGCTTACATTTCATGTTATGCATCCTATATAATATTCCTATCTCCTTCCCTATCCCATTTGTTATCTTTATTTATCTTACACTTGCTGAATTTTCGGCTCACCCTTACTGCTTTATTTATCTCCAGATAAGTATGAGCCTATACCCGATACGGTGGGGTAAAGGATTAGAAGTCAGCTAGGTATGAAGATCTTGAATGATAACTTGAAGGCTTAGATTTGTGATTTTATACCCTGTTATAGAATATATTATATTATTTTTAATGGTGATGTATACTGATGATAATGATGTTGTATATGCAGTCTAGTTTCTACTGTATTTGATGGATATAGTTACTTTCATAAGTTTATATGGTTTAATTATATACCTAATAGCATCTTGTCTAAGTCGATATCATACCCGAAGTTATGATATCGGTGCTATATGATGTTAATAGTGGCTTTGGATCCTGTGTGGTTTGTTGTGATTTTCTAGATGTGTCAAGTTTGGATGAATTTTTATTGTTGTACAGGATATTCTATATATTTTATATTTATTTGGCGGTCATTTTTTTATCAAAATTTTGTCAAATTTTCAGTAGGAAATACTGTCCATCACAAACATTCTCAGCAATCCTACCACAAAATACATCGTGATATCTTTCTATTTTCAACTTGGAGTCAATATAGGTTGCAATAGGTTGTGTGGCTTCTTGTGCTTGGCCTTCAACTCTTGACAAATTAAACATTGACCCACATAAGTTGCAATTTTTCTTATCATATTTCTTCACCAAAATATCTTCTTTAAGTCTTAATACAAATTATTAATACCCGGGTGGATGGCGTACTTCGATTGATACGCTTCATTCATAATATTTTCCTTCAATTCCTCAATATTCGGTACATATATCCGGTCTCAGAACTTCAAAACTCCATTATCCCTTATGCTAAAATCAACACTAGAGTTCTGGTTCATATCTATGGTAATATCAACCATGAATGGATCATCTATTTATGCTCCTTTAATTTTCTCCAAAATCTCCAGTGGCACTTAGAAGTACGATAATATCATCCGATTGCCTTGGGAGTGCCTTTTAATGTCACATTGCGTTATACATTCCAACATCTCATTTCTTTAATCCTTAAATGAGCTACAAGACTCATTTGGCGACTTAAAGCATCTACTACTATATTAGCTTTTCTCGGTGGATACTGAATCTCACAATCATAATCATTTAGATAATCTATCTATTTCCTTTACCTTATATTCAAGTTTTTTTGAGAAAATAGATACTTAAGTGTCTTATAATCTGAATACACCAAGAACTTCTCGCAATACAAATAATGCTTTAAATCTTTAGTGCAAAAATCACCACCGCCACCTCCAAATCGTGAATCGGATAATTCCTTTCATGAGTCTTCAATTTCCTCGACCCATAAGCAATTACCTTTCCAAGTTGCATCAAAATACAACCTAATCTAGTCTTAGAAGCATCATTACAAACAACAAATCTACTGAATCTATGACGGAACGGATTTTTTTTCCCTCAAAAACTTCCGTCAATATAGAAATAAGATTTAGGACCAAAATACAAAGTATAACTTCTGTAGAAATTTCGGTAGAGTTTCCTTTATAAGTGGATGAAAACCCAAAAATATAACGTGTACGGAACCTGTATAACTAACAAGTACAGCCACACAACCATCGATTTATACCACAATTCTTCCTACAACACGTGTACACATGACCATAGATGCCATCCATGGCATTAATCCATCAACCATCCACTACATTAACAATTCGTAAGTGAGATGCCATCTAAAATCTGTACAGAATATCCAAAAGTATAGAGCGGAAGCTAAACTATTAACCTATAGAAGCATGGTTTTCCTTTTATCATTATATACATCACATACATTTCTATACAAAATCCATATATACATAAATGTCCATAAGCATAAAATCCATATACAAAATCACATATTAAGTCAAGTCTTTACATCCAACTGATTCTCTTTAGCGACTCCAAAATGCTTCAAATCCACAAAAGTCTTCAGAATAAGCTTTAAGTCATTCTTTCTCGTCAGGTACTAATTCTACAGTCTCATCTAGAGAGAGAAAAATAGTAAAACAGTGAGCTGAGACCTAACAAGGTACATGCAGATATATAACAAATCAGTTATGCAGAACAGTTTATGAAGAATAGGGCATATAAAATAGAGAAAGTATAATTAGACAATAATTAAACTCAGAAATCAAAAATCAGTATAATTCAGAAAGTATAATCAGAAAATTTTTCTTTTATATCAGTACAGAATAGTAATCGATACAGAACAGTAAAGAACAGAATAGTGGTACAGAGCAGTAAAGAACAGAATAGTGGTACAGAGTAGTAAAGAACAGAACAGTGGCACAGAACAGAACAGTAACGGACCCTACCAGTATACCCTACTAACTAAGGAGGGCGAATGTTCAAGGATAGATTGTGTATATCTCCTCACAATCCAAGGCTATAACTAGAAATAGAGGATCCCGTCCCATGGGATCAGTACAGGTATGCCTCTCGAAGGTAGGCTAGAATCAGAATCTTTTCTCCTGATCGTAACGCCCCCAAGGAAGGGCGGACTACATATAACTCCATGGATAGAGTTATCCTCGATTACCACCATAACGTTCTAAGGCATGCCGGAGAACCTAACTTGACTGTAATCAGTCCGGGGTCCTAATTAACAGTATCAGAAATAACTTCATAACTGAAAACCTTCTTTCGTATCAGAGTTTCACAATTACCCTTCAGTTAACTTTAGAATATTCAGAATATACAGTAACGGTCTAAAAACCCTTCAATTTTACTTCAGAAGTGCATGGTAATTTATCGGTATAAGTCCGCGTAAAATTTTTGAAAACAAATTAAACCAGGAGCTTTATTTCGATACCAATTAACTTTTATATAATAGGAGGTACGGTTAAAAATCATTAAAACCCATTCATTTTCGTACCTAGGGTTTCGCCAAAACTTCAAAACTCAAAACAAACACCAAACATGTGTTTATTCACAAAATCAACACCATAAATCCAAATACATATACTAAATCATACAATTTAACAAAAAATTCATAATATTTTCGAGTTATGGTTTCATCATATGCTTCCGGAATCAAATCGAATACTAATTATATGCTTGTTCATAAAATCGAAGCCAAATCATACATTACACATAAGTAAACACAAAATCTAACCGAACAATTGAGGGAAAACATGCTTCATTTGCTTTAAACATGCAACAATAAAGTTTTACAACATTTTCATTAATTTCGAAACAAGAGAAAGCAGTAAAAACAGAAAATAATGTCCGAAGTACACTTGCCTGAATCCGATCTACTGTTATTTTTACCCGGATAGGATCGAAACGAGTGATTTCTTCCTGTTTTTTCCTCTTCATACTTACTGTCGTACCTTAGCTTCCTCTTTCTCCGGAAGGAGTAGATTAACTTAAAGAGCTTCCGAACACGAATTTCTTCAAAATTGGGCATGCCAAAACTTTCAAATTGAACAATTGAATTTACACAAATACATATCACTTAATCAGCATTTAAACACGGAAACATTATGTAAAATATCGTCCGAAATTCTCAGGTGAACAGTACCCGTAAATAGTACACGTGAATAGTGCACATACACATAAATTGATTAATTCTCAAAATTTCGGACATCCAACAGGTAATTTATCGAACCCAAGGCATGGGTAACTATAATCCCAAGTCAATTTATACATTTAACTCCAAATAGAAGCTCAAACGGTGTTTGGGCACCGGTCAAGGGCTTCACGAACCAATTTCCACCAAATTCCACAATTTCAAATGCTCAATCGGCAAATCAACTTACCCAAGTCATGTATAATCATAATCTAGTCGCAAATAAATCGAAAGCCCCAAAAATCGAAGCTCGAAACCACCTGGGCGTAGGGTTAGGGTTTCGCGAACGGAATTTCACATAATTCCACCAAATCAGGTACCCAACCGATGAATTAACTTATGGGGGATATGAGTAATCATATTCTAGTCCTAATTCATCCAAAAGCCCAAAAAATCAAAGGCCGGAATCCACCCGATTGTGCATGAACAGTACACGGGCGTGGGTGAGGGTTTCGAATGTGCATAACGGTGTGGAAACAATGAATCGGGCGACAAATTTCACATACATACATAATTAGACTATAAGCATCACAATGATATATATAGGGTCGGGTATCTGGAAAAAATACTCAAAGGAGATAGGACGAAAATCAACAGAAACAGAAGAAAAATGGTATAGATGTACTTGCCTCGACATGCTCTATGATTTCTCTAACTAGCTGAAAACCGGATTCGGACTCCACGGCCTCGATCTCCTCCTTTCTCTCTCTTGTTCGTCGCCCTCTCTCTCTAAAAGGATTTGGTTGCATGGGAAAATAAAAATCACAAAATAGCAAGAGGCTTTAAAATGGCCTAGTGCTCGAGCGAGCGATGAGTGCAGCCTTACTGCCCAGGCCAGCTCGAGCACACGGCGAGCAAAGCCAATTTGGATTTTGTGCTCTTCCTGGGCTCAAGCCCACAGAGGGCGCAGGTTAGGCTCACAGCAAACCTGCAGCAAGCCTACATTGCTTTTTTACCGTTCGGGACCTATTTTGATCATTCTAACCCAATCTTTCACATCCTTGGACCTTACTTTTGATTATATAATCTTAATAAGTCATGATTATCATAATTTAGGATCCAAAATCTTATTTATGAATTAACATTTCACAGCTTATAATTTCGTTTCCCAATTTACTAATTCCGGTTCTTTGAGCTTTTCAATCAGATTCCTCCCGTATCTTTTGACTATAATTCACCTATTTTAACAGAATTACCTCCCAATTATCATATTTCGGTACTCGGGTCGTCACATTCTCCCCCTGTGAGGCCCCGAAACCGAAAACGTGAAAATTGGAAGTAATTAGAACGATGAGTATTATTAAGAGGCCAAATTTATAGTGAAATATGATGGTTGAAAGTAAAAAGTTGGAAAGATATCCGAGATCAGCAAGCAGCCATGTGGCGCCTACTGTGCGCCCGAGGCGCTACAGCAAGCGCAAAATCCAGTAGCTACCCCGCTCGCCACACGCCCACTGGGCGCTCGAGCGTGTTTGGCAGAATGTTACCGCTCACCACGCACCCGCTGGGCACTTGAGTGCGAATAACAGAATATAGCCCGCTCGCTGAGTGGTTGAGGCGTGCTCGAGTACAGCCCCGACTTTTGTCAACGTTCCGATTTGTTTTACTATAAATAGAAGGGGAAAAGGAAAGTGGGAGAGAAAGAGAAGAGGCACGAACGAAGAAGAGGAAGAACAAAAGAGGAAAAAGGAGAATCACTTGTTCCAATCCACTCCCGGTAAAAATAACGGTAGATCGGGCCAAGGCAAGTATACTTCGGACGTTGTTTTTTATTTTTACCATTTTCTCTTGCTTTAAAGTTGATAAAAGTGCTCTAAAATAATATTGATGCATGTTTAAAGTAAATGAAGCATGTTTCCTTCGATTGTTCGGTTAGATTTTGTGTTTATCCATTTTTATTGCAAGTTTTGGCTTCAATTTCGTGAATAAGCATGTAAATAGTGTTCGATTTGCTTCTGAAGATATGTGATGAAACCCTACCTCGAAAATATTGTGAAGCTTGAGTAAATTACATGATTTAATGTATATGCATGGATTTATGATATTTATTTCACAAATAAGCACATGTTTAGAGATCGATTTGAGTCCGAAGGCTTTGACGAAGCGCAAAGTACGAAAATGAAGGGGTTTTAGTGATTTTTAACCAAAACTCTAGTTATATAAAAGTTAATTGATATTAAAGAGAAGCTCCCTGTATAATTTTTTCTAAAAATTTTCACGGACTTATACTGATGAAAATTTCATGCACTGTTGAAGTAAAACTGAAAGTAAATTGTGAAACTATGATTGTAAAAGAGGGTTCTTAATAAAGAGGTTATTTCCATTACTGTTATTTAAGACCTGGGACTGACTACAGTCCAGATAGGTTCTCCGACATGCCTTAGGACTTTACGGTGGTAATCGAGGATAACTCTACCCATAGAGTTATTTATGGTCCGCCCTTTCTCGTGGCGTTAAAATCAGGAGGAACCACAATTATTGGCCTACCTTCGGGTGGCATATAGTACAGATCCCTCGAGATGGGATACACATGTTACAGTCATAGGCCTTGAATTGTGTGGACTAAACACAATCTATCCTTGATTATTCGCCCCCTCAGATAGTAAGGTATACTGGTAGGGTCTGTTACCGTTATAATATGTTACAGTTTATAGTATACCGTTTACAAGTTTTACCAATTACAGCATACAGTCTACAGTTACCAATTATAGTTTGCTGTTCACAGTTTACGAAGTATCGTTTATAGTTTACAGTATACTGATTTCAGTTACCGATTACAGTTTACCGATTACAATTTAATAGTTATGTTTCTGCACAGTTACATGACCGTTCTGCATCATTGTTTTACCGTTCATATGCATGTACCTTACTAGGCCCCGACTCACTGTTTTATTATTTTTTTCCCCCTTTAGATGAGATAGTAGAGTTAGTGCCTGACGAGAAAGAGTGATCAAGAGAAATTTTTGAAGACTTTTGAGGACCTGAAGCATTGGAGCTATTTGGTGGGGAGCAGTTGACGTAAAGACTCGTCTGATCATGCGATTTTATATACTGATCTTGTATTTATGAATGTTCATGGACTTGTGAATTTTGTATAGAATGCATGATGTATGAGATGGTAAAAAGGAAAAGCTATACTTCTGCAAGTTATTAGTTTAGCTTTCGCTCTAAATTTTGGATATACTATACAGGTCCTAGATGGCATCTCATTATGAAATTGTTAGTGTAGCTAACGCTTTTAAAAATTTATACCATGAATGGCACATGTGATCCTATATATGCTTGTTGTAGGAAGAATTGTGGATAATCGATAGTTGTGTGCTTGTATTGGTTGATCTTACAGGTTGTATTTTTTTAGATTTTAATCCAATTACAAAGAAGACTCTGCCGAATTTTCTGCAGAAGTCTTGCCTTATAATTTAGTCCGTTAATCATGTTCCCGTCTTGATGGAAGCTTTTGAGGAAAAACAAAATCCGTTCCGTCACACCCCCACTTATAGAAATTTTGTTCTCAAAATTTGATGAATCTCAAAATCCCCGAGTCAGAGGCAATCTCCCAAACATTCCCAATCACCTCGGTTAGATGATTATCCTAGAAAACTTCAAGTTGTGAATTGTTCTGATCCTTATTACCTGTTTTATTCTATCAAAACCTAAATTGAAATCTATTTATGGGGATAAGCTTTAAATTATTCCAAGATAATTCATCACAATCACTTATTTACTTCCACATTTAGGATACCTGGGAAAAGCTACAAACTAATCTACCGAGTTTGTGGGCAACTCAAATCTATTAATTCCCTACGACTTAGCTCAAATACTCAATTGGCTAAAAATTCTTATTTTAATTTATACTAAATCTCAATAATGAGCATTCTCCCCAAACCTTAAATTCCTATAATCAGTGGTAACCTTTTAAAGTCTTCTAGCGTTTTCAAATCACCTCATTGATTAAATGGTTATCTCGAAGAATCTTGAGTGTTGAATTATCCCAGTTCTTATTACCCAATGCGGTCTACCAAAATCTAATTCTACCGAGTTTGAAGACACACCAAATTCATTAACTACTTTTTCGACTTAACTCGAAATCTCAAACAACTGAAAGTTCTTGCTTGATCCTACCCTAAGCGTAGAAGGGAATTGAACCTCAAATTGAACCTCAACATATGTGGGTTTGCCACATTTCCGCTGCGCTACTCTAATTTTATCTAACTACGAGTCATCCAGTTATAATTTTTCACTATATCAAATTTAACTTAACTCCCAAAACTCCCTGATCAAGTTGCAATTAAGATTTTGACACAAACTTCAAATCATAAATAACCTCAAAATAGAAATACCTTATATCCTCACTATTTCGTTGATATATCATCAAACCAACATTTTCCTAAAATACACAATCTATGTGAAACACTTAGATTACACGTCAACCATAATTAAAGCAAATCCCAAGATAGCCATATCATAGTGACAATCCCTACAAATCCTCAAATTATAATCAGATTAGAAACTACAATTATAATTATTACCTATAGATTTATTACAACTTTAGGTCATTACCCGAAATCTCAAAACCCAAATACTTAGAAACCTCTGAATCTCGTTGGCATACCGATGGCCTCCTAATTTAATCCGAACATGTTCTCCATAATTATAATATAAGTGAATCATCCTGAAACAAAGCCATAGGGATTTCTCGTTCCAAAATTTCATGACTCTAATACTTTGAATACCTTTCTATCTCCCAATTTAAGAAAATGACCCCCTATTGTCCAAGAAGTTGAACGTACTCGCAATTTTTCTTTTCATATCTCCTACAAAACACCGAAAGCACACTGAGTTTAAAAACTCTTAACGTCAATTATCAGCATTAAGGTCAAATTTCTTAAAGACGCTAAGGTTTATCCCAGCAATCCTTAAATGGGTCTATCCATTCACAATATCGTAAGATTATTTCTTTATTTATGACACAACTATTATAACCTTTGAAATTATCATGTATTAGCTACCTCCAATGTAACATCCCTAAGTTCCCAAAGTGGAGATTCCAATTATTAATTTTGACGTACTGGCGGAGCTATTCTAACTATGAACCTTTGCCCCACTTATATGGGAATAGTCACCTATCACGACACCAGAATAGAAAAATTCTAACCTCTTCAAAAATATTACCTGCTATGTTAACTTACTAGACTCATCAATGGTCATCCCAAATAACATGAAAATCAATTGACCCTTTTTACTCCTCGAAATTACCTTTTTTATCTCATCATAACGATTACAAATCTTTCTCAAGCTAAACGACTCACGGACACTAAAATCCTCGAGGGATACTTGCCAGACTGCTTATCAGATTCAGTTAATCCCAAAAAAATCATACCCCTTCTCAACATTAATCAGTCTTCCCTATTTAGTCACTGCTCAAGGTCCAACAGATTCAAAATCGCGCTATCAAAGATACCATACGCTCAACGGGACATTTTCTTAGACTAAACTTGTGTTCCTTTCTCGATCAAGTCTTCGATTAACAACTGCTCTCAATCCATGACATGATTTCCAACGGAGTACATATTTCCTACGTTCCTTTGGACCCATCAATGAGGTCATCTCAATATGGACCCGAATATGGCTGAAAGATCCATCCCATAAAATTCATGGACACCCATAAAAATTCAAAACCCATATAGTGCTTCCGAACTTCATAGCAACCATACATTTATCTGAATACTACTACGGCAAATTTTTTTTTTAATCATCCATAATCGACATCTTATGGATACCGATTGATCTTAGAAATTACCTATTCATTTATTATGCCCACTTATCGATTGATTAATCCTCCGAGTAACCAATTACTCAACCAACCATAACAATCTCATCAGTTTATCTTAATTCCTAGAGGTTTCAAGGTATCCACAATAGTACCTAGCCAATGCTCCTTTGATTCCATACAAAATCCTTAGAGGCTAATATCGATTTCAACCAACTCCAAATCACCCATTAAAATAAGTTGACTTAATCTTTTCTTCTGAATATATATATATATCCTTAAAACTTTTCATAGTTAGATTTCTTAACGTCCACCAACTGATTCAAAGGAGTGATCTCATTACTAATTGGACTTAACACCTATTCTTAGTTTGATTAGCATTGCTTCTTATTCAGAATTCACAATCTGATTGAAAGGTATAATATCCTATCAATATCTTTCACATCAACATCTACGAACACCTTTCTCACTTCCGATGAATTCGCATTACCCAAAAATTCATGCACTTGATCACTACGAATTGATCCTAAATAGGTATCCTTAAATTTACTTGCCCTAAATCGACTCCAAGTCACATAGACCTCAAGCCATCAATTTCACTTATCCGCCGTACTGACTAGATTGATCCACTGTCCATTTTAGGACCTTAACTAAGAATGATCAAGCCTAAACTTCGAATCAAAACTGATTACCCTAGACCTCAAATCAATACCAATCAACTCAAGCACTAAATCGGTACCAATTAATTTAGGACATCAAGGTGCCTCCTCACAGCTCTCTCGACCTCACGGCCGACTACGACCATAAATGAGCCTTCACCTAAGGATCAAATGGTTATTGATATCCTTATCTGAAGGCGTAGTCACAGCCAAACTGTTCTTAAAGCGATATCTAGGACGCAAGAACTAGGTAGTTAAACTCATTCTCTATTTCTAGCTTAATTCAGGCCTAAGCTAGCCAACCGGAATAATTAGGACTATCCAGTCTAGATTTATCCTAAGGTTACATTCATTTATCCGATCAATCTCAATATATCCTATGCTTCTGCATAGGATTCAAATCAAATCTAAAATATCTCTTTTCTCTAATACCAATTGTGACGGAATGAATTTTTTTTTTCCTCAGAAACTTCGTCAAGATGGAAACAGGATTTAGGGCCAAAATACAAAGTATAACTTCTGCAAAAATTTCGGTAGAGTCTCCTTTATAACTGGATAAAAATCTAATAATATAACCTGTATGGAACCTGTATAACCAACAAATACAACCACACAACTATCGATTTATACCACAATTCTTCCTACAACATGCGTACATAGGACCACAGATGCCATCCATGGCAATAATCCATCAACCATCTACTACATTAACAGTCCATAAGTGAGATGTCATCTAGGACCTGTACAAAATATTCAAAAGTATAGAACGGAAGCTGAACTATTAACCTACAGAAGTATAGTTTTTCTTTTATCATCACATACATCACATACATTTCTACACAAAATCCATATATACATAAATGTCCATAGGCATAAAATTCATATACAAAATTACATATTAAATCAAATCTTTACATCCAACTGATTCTCTTTGGCGACTCCAAAATCCTTCAAATCCTCAAAAGTCTTCAGAATAAACTTAAAGTCACTCTTTCTCATCAGGTATCAATTCTACAGTCTCATCTAGAGGGGAAAAAATAGTAAAACAGTGAGTTGAGACCCAATAAGATACATGTAAATATACAGTAAATCAGTTATATGGAACAGTTTATATAGAACAGGACATAAAAAATAGAGAAACTATAATTAGACAATAATTAAACTCAGAAATTAAAAATTAGTATAATTCAGAAAGTAGAATTAGAAACTTTCTCTTTTATATCAGTACAGAACAGTAGTCGGTATAGAATTGTAAAGAACAGAACAATGGTACAGAGCAGTAAAGAACAGAACAGTGGTACAGAGTAGTAAATACTAGAACAGTGGCACAGAACAGAACAGTAACGGACCCTACCAGTAGACCCTACTACCTGAGGAGACGAATGATCAAGGATAGATT